>CAXAMN010021284.1:978035-1034964 GCA_963970005.1 Durusdinium trenchii | reverse complement strand
TCGCCCAAAAACAGGAGGCAGGGTTCGTCGGCAGACTTGTCTGCCGGTTCCCTTTACGTTTCTACCCTAATTCGCCAGTCTCGCTCCTTAGCTAAACCGGAGGCTTCTTTGTCCTTTTAGTCTACCCTAGCTACCAACAGGAGGCTTTTTCCTTCTCCTTTCTACCTACTTAGAGCGATTCACCTGTCTCGCTCTATTCTGGAACCTACCTCCCTACGAACTCTATGTGTGAGCGGCTGCGCGTTCCTTATGCACTTTTGTTAAAACACCTTCAAATGAGCTGACTTAAAGCCTTTCCGTTCTTCACTCACTAACAAGTCAAGCGCACTGCTTAACTGAACTTCCACTGGACGGGGCGTTCCCTCACCGGAACTTCGAGCCTAAATGTGTGTAGCACCATCTACCACCTAGCAATAATATGATCAAAAACAGTGGCACCTCTGAAAAAAGGAAAGGGCAGCAAAACACCCAAAAACACCCCCAAACACGGTGCACCTCTTCACCTTCCGCGGTGAGAAAGGTGTGACACCCAGGACATGAGCGACCACTGACCACGCCCTTCAGACCCAGAGGTTTTTCAGAACCCGAACGTTCGCCTATGGAAAAAAAGGTACACGAGGTAATTATCCCAGGTGATGTGTCACATTACCAGGTCAACCTGGTTTTCAGATTACACCTCTCTTGGTTCAGACCAACCAGACCGTCCCGATGGCTCCCGATGCTCTCGTCGCCAAGCGGCGGACTGGTGATCCCAGCCCAGTTCCAGGACCACCTCGGGGCCCCGGTACCTCAGGAGTTCGGTGAGTGGGAGGGTTAAGCAGCAGAGCCAAAGAGGTGGGGGCCTCATCTGGGATATGAGACTTCCACAGGGTGAGCCATTTGAAATACATTGAACTACCACTTTGCATGCCATGCATGTCACAAGAAGCCAACATCACGGCTCCAAACCAAGTCAATACTCACAAGAAATGACCTACCTCACAAGAAACTCGCGCGAATAACACTTTGTTGAACCGTATCATTTGTGTAACACTCGGACGACAAACCCCATGCAAATTGGATCATCATGGACCCCCCAAAACCGGATGTCGCAGAGGTTCCAAAACATGGCCCCCCCCCACTCCATTCTCAGGTTCCATGTGAGTTTGCCGCGGGTTAATACTATATACATGTAAAGTAAACCAAGGCCTCGTGGACTTGTGGACTTTGGTGCCCTTTTGACGTCGAAAGTGTGTGGAACATCGTTCGATGCGATGTTCAAATGTCCAATTGAGAGAATCAGATTGGGATTCATGTGTGTGCGAGCCTACATCTAAAAACAGTACAATTGTTGGGAGGACATTGTGTTTCTTGAAACCTGGGAGTCGCAAAGTGTCTCCCACAAGCCAGCCTGTGTGGCTGAGACACAGCCTTTCTTGGTTGCACCCATCGGTCTCTATCGCAAAAGAGTATGTTCCCCTTTCTGAACGTTCTTTTTAAGCTAAACATAGCAAAACCCTTCCCCAACCCCCAGTCCACCGGACCGTCACCTTCCCTCGAGAGCTCCGCGAGAGAGAGGACAAAACCGAGCTCCGGCGCTCCGCGGCGCCGAGTGGCTGTCGAGTGTTGATGATCGAGGCATGGTGCTCGTTCTTGAAGGTCGCATTCCTGGCGGCGAGACGCCCTTGGAACGGTGAAGCACGGTGCACGGCGAGACGGCCCGGTTTAGCCGGCCGGATGGAGGGCGGTTCGGACAAGGCAAAAAAAAACCGCCGCCACAGAACCCAAAAATTTGACGACATACATCAAAAATCATCAAAACAGAATGCTCCTTGCAAGTACATGTACCTAAAAAATGTTGCTCTATTTTGGTACGTGGTTCTTTGCAGGTCATGTTGCATGACGTCCTTAGAGTACTACCCTTTCGACCCATTTCCCCTCCAAAGATTGTCGAAAAGGGGGCTCCACTCTGCTGGCTCCCTCCCACCCAAAAGCGGTCTCTACGGTAGTTTGTGACCCCCAAACAACCAAAAGAAACCATGCAGTTATTTTTTTTTACTGCACTAACAACTAATAACCCATGTGCATTGTACTTTGGTTATGCAGCAATACTATGTGCAGATTCTTTTTGTATCACCTTGCATTGTAATGACATGTAATGAGTCATTGTTACTATGGTGCCATACCAAAAGAAATTGGGTTCGCTTCCTGCTACTTAAGTGGAGAGGAAACCCTGACTGAGAATCAAACACCGTCTCATGTGGCATGTTTTGAGTGTAAACCGAAACTTGTTGAAGTGGATCACAGGATGAACTACCGGAAATCCTCTGGTTTGTTTCAGGCCCCCCCCAAAAAAACATGTTGGGGAGCCAAATCCCAGATTTGACAGTCCGAGATCTCAACATGTGTTGAGCACGCAGGGACTGATGGAGGAGATCGCAACATGTGTTGAGCATGAACACTCATATCAATACCCTTCACTAAATAATACTAAATACATCCTAATGTACTGCCTGAAATCGGACATGGACATGGAACATGGGTCCCTTGGATGACCCTTCGCCCGGGTCCTACGAAACAGATTCTTTGACTTCTGGAGTTCCATGACTCTTCCAGGGAGTGGACCAACACCCTCACCTGGCTCAGACATCTTGACATCGAGGGAATCCGATTCGGTTCATCCGTCCGATCCCCCCAGGTCGTCGCACCCGAAGTCGATCAACTTGATGTCGGCACGATCTGGCCTGCTGCGGAGAAGGCGGCCAGCCAGGGAGGTCCGGACTCCAAAAGCACGGACGGACGGACGTCCATTTGGGGCGTCTAAAAGCCAAGATCGGTTCCAAACTGATTCATAGACCCTTGATTCATCACCCCCCCCCGCCGTTTGAAGAGGTTTTTCAATCCAGGGCTGGGGAGGTTAATGAATCAAGAGTCGACATGAGATTGGTGAAATGGTTTCAAACAAAGAGAACTTCAAGTATGTCAAAAATGACTCAACTCATTCAGTCTCCTGGCTTCTACAACTTCCGCAGCTATCATTTAGAACAGCGCCAGGGTCATGGCTTCCGCGTGGCTTCCGGCCGTGGGTTCCGGTCATCGAAACGCGTGGCTTCCGGAGCACGGCAGGTCGGTTTGGTGGTCAGACTCGCTGGGAGGTAAGCACTCGATGGGACTGGCATATGTACAGATCAGGTGTTCCAGGGGCGGTGGGACCTTCCCAGGGGCTCATATTCTTGTTATTTCAGTCCGGACTGGACCTTTCTGGCTTCGGCTGTGTAAGTGAGTCATAGTTGTTTCATGTCATGGAACCATGGTTTTGTTAATACCTGTGCTTCACATCTGGTTGAAACATCTTTAAACGGCATCACGTGTCACATACGTATATTTCCTGGGTGAAGAAAGACACACTTCAACGTCCTTCAACCCACACATGTGGCATGCAAGACATGCCGCACCGCATGCCGCGCTGTTAGAACCGATCCGACCGCTCCATCGCGGTTCAGCGGTGGCTTCTCTGATATACTTTGCTTTTCATCGGAGGCGAACATGGCGGTGGAAGAGTCTCCCCCAAGTGGAGGGAGGGTGAACATGGGTCTCTATAAATAGTATAACTGCATGAAACCTCATGTAGATCGAACCTCGCCAAACATGGATTGTAAACCTCTGAAAGGCCTGGGGGGGGTTGAATAATCAGTCGACATGAGGCTTTGACTCCCCAATTCGACCGGAAGAAGGACAATAGACCAGTCTACTCGTCTCAGAAAAGAAGTCCCTTTGTGAAGACACACCTTAAGTACATCTCACTACCCGGAAGAGAAGATGATGATGCTTCGTAAAGGCCATGATCAAACATAGTGATAGATAGTCATCGTGTCAAAGGGCCAATCCATTGCTTACCAGCTATGGATATGCAAAACCCTATCCCCCCTGCAGACTAACATGGATCGTGAAAATATGGACCCTCATAAGACGATTCTCATCAGCCACCCCGTGATGTTCAGGGTCTCTGACATGGCATGAGTGGAACATGCATGAACAATGTTGGATGTGGGGCTGAATGGAAAACTGCGCAGACTCCGAGACTCCCAGGTCTGTTTGTTTCTGCCACGAGCAACGAGAGGATTGTGTTCCCCTGCGATCCGTCTTTTTGAATCGACCGTTTTTCTTGATAAAATGAGCTGTCTCAACCTATCCATCAATGGCAGATGAACGTTTTAGCTTTGTGACATGGAAGAACTCTTTCCAACGATCCGTCAACGCCTCAAAGTGGTCAAAGTGGTAGGACACGCTTTGGAGGGAGCAGGTCTTGTACAATCTCAGGGGGGTCATGACTCATCAGCAGGTCAAATCAGGAGGGCCCGTTCCGTTCGGTCTATGGTTTGCTCGTCGATCTGGTGGCCATTGGGACGACACCAGCGACATCAGGATTTGCTGGGCTGGATCCCCTGGGCAAGCTACGAAGAATGAAGGACGTCGCTTTCTGAGGTTTTTTTTTTCACTCCAGGTCTTCAGCAAGCCATACCCTGCTGCAAAGGACCTTATATGAACACCTCATGCGGACTTCTAACGTCTTGTCATACTTTTGATGCTAGCATGTTTCGCAAGCTAGTTATATGTAATATGGACACACCAGAAACCGAGCACTGCCGAACCCTCCACGTCTAAGGCCAGGCCTCCAGTAGTGATCTCGGGTGCTGTGCCCCTGCGCTTCCCAGAACTCCTGCGACAAGTCCCGGACAGGAGCAGCATGGCAGGATTGGTTTTTTTGATCGCTCCAACAAAGGGGGTGTCACGGTGTAGCCGAATTCATATACATAATGCGTATGGAAAGCGCCAAAGTCGCTGGGTCAAAATGGGTCTACTGGTCTAGGTACTATACTTTCTGGCTGTAGAATCGTGTGAATGTCTGCCGAAACTGCCGGTAAAAGGGAATGAACAGGGCCAGGCTATGAACAACAAGAAAGACACACAGCCAATTAACATGGTCGGTTGCAAGGATGGGGCCGCTCGCTGATGGAAGCTTGGCAAACTGAACGCTTACATCCCACCACCGTGGTCATCAATGCTGCATGATGCTGCCAGTCTACTCACTTTTAGGTACTTTGAGGTTTGGCTTGGTCCTGATGCTCCTACAGAGAGGCCATGTTCGGTTCCGCCTTCAACCTGTGTCGTTCGCTTTGACCCCCCCACGCGCCCTCTCCTGGCGTGGGAAGTGAGTTCTGGACCCAGGGCCCTTGCGCACGAAGAGGATATTCTCCGCCTTCAAGTCCTGCCGCGAGCAGCTTGGAGCTTAGCGGTGTTTGAGCATTCGGTGTAGGCTTTGTGGTCACACAAATGGTGAACCACCAGGGCTCAAACCAAACATGGGTGTTGTTTGAGTGATTTCTGGTGGTTCAAACCAAACATGGGATGGTTTAAACAAACGTGATTTCTGGTGTTGTTTTTGGCGCTCACATGTAGAATAGTCATTGGTTTGGCATCCACATATATGTCCTACGCAGCAGATCTCAAGTTACATGGCGGCTCGTTTAGTCATCTTCTTGGCATGCCTTGCTGAAAAAATCTGATCCAGATTGCCGAGGACATCGTCTTCGCGGCGTACAGTCTTTGAAAGCAGGCAGCAACACATCAACGTCAGCAGATAGTTCTTCGTTCACAGGTGGATTCAATAACTTCGCTGGCCATGTGCAACAAATGAAAGCGTGTCACCTTTTTGAAGAGGCATCCCTCTTTCCACCAAATGATCTCCTGCACCTCTTACCATCCCAGGAAGTTCCAAGAGAAGACCATCTATTCCATCCAACCGAAGAACCTTCCATCATATTCCATCATATTCCATCCATTCTTGGATGTCTATGTTCCTTCAATTTTGCTTCTTCCAGCAGGTCGCAGCGGGTTTCGGTATACCCAGGGACCATTCGGCCCCTCATCTCATCCCAAAGCCGCTAGGCCCTCCGCGGCCCTCTGCGCACCGTGTGGGTGAGCTGCAGCCGTTCGTGGAGGAACTGGAGGGCTTTCAGAGTCTGCTTGGCCACCTGCAGTTCAGCCAACAGCCAGCTGGACAGGAATAGAGACATGACCTCTGGTGGTGGTGGAAAGTAGAATCAGCCGAGGGTGTCTGTAGTTCTTGATGACTGTGAGTTCGAACTTCGAACATCAATCTTTTTCATGGTGTTTCCTTGAGCGCTTTACTAGTTTTTCAATGTTTTTCACCTTGTGGGCTCCTTCATGGTGACTTTGATGCCTGAATTTCCTGGGTACTGTCCCCTGCGAAGTGAAAGACTCCAAGCCCCAGCAGGCTCATGTTGAGACGTTCCACAGACACGTCACATGCGACTACCGATCTCGACGTGGAGCATCTCGCCGGACAACGTCTCTGGTTGGTCGGCATGTGTCGCGTCGGTGTTTGGTTTCAAAAAAGACCGACCTCCGGTAACGATTTGCCGGAAGAAGGAACAGTCGACCAGTCTACCCGTTGGCACCTGGGTGCCTCCCGATGAAAATACCTCCTCATGTTGGGTGGTGTTCCGTCCGCTGCTGTCTGTGGTGTCGCCCTGTCCAAAGGCGAACCAAGCAAAGCCAAGTAGGCGAACCAAGCAAGCCAAGTTCGTGATGTGCCTCGATGTGATTCGTGATGTGCCTCGATGCTGAATGTCAACTACCTTCGGGATCCGGTCGCCGATCTGCCAAGGAATCGTTCACTCCTCGTGCCATCCCTGGCTCTCGAACACACCTGAACTGAACGGTGGCTTTTGATCTGCCGAAGCTGCTTGACCATCAAGTCCTTCAGTCGGACACAGGAATGGTTGATCTGCAGAAATGGGTGACTTGTCGCTGTCTGACCCGCCGAACCGCTCTCTCCTTGCGAAAGGCCCTCCGAACCGGCCGTTCGTTCCACACGCGCTCTCTGGGGCACACGCGGCTCTCTGTGGTGGTCCGGTGAAAAATAGAGGACGCGCCGCGGCGAGGAGTGGCCGCACGAAGCGTGCGAAGTGCTTGCGAAGTGCGTGTCCAGGGATCAACGGGCCTCCTCAAGTTCCTGGCGTCTTTTCGTCCACCCAAGGCCAAAGAGTAGGGAAACGTGTGCCTTTCCTTGGAAAAGGATTTGATGAGCTTCCATGTGTTCGTGGAGTTGAATCGTGTGACGTGACATGTTTCCCTACTTCGATGTAACCTGCGAGGTTGGCTCGTGCTGTAACCTGGCCGTTTTTCCGGTCGTCTTGTTGCTCCTTCAAGTGCTTCGCGGCCGTCGACGGCCGGAGTTGGTCACCCAACACACCTGGGGTGGGGTGGATGAACACCACAGCTGATCTGGGGTGGATGAAGAACGACAGGACGTCCGTCTCTGCGGGCAGCGATGGGGCCGAAGAACCGACAGGGTGGGTTTCACCACACCGTCCTTCCTCCGCCAACGACTCACATCGACTTCCTCGTCCCCGGATGGGGAGGTTCAACCAAGCACAGGCGACCAGTGAGGTTCGAGGGCGGTCCGGAAAGCTCGTTCAAATAGCGGCTCCGGATCGGGGGAGGTTCCAACCCGCCGGTCTTCGGGGTACCGTTCGATGATAACGTCAACTTCTAGGGACTCTGCAAGGCTGCGTCACCCATTCCAGACCCTAGTAGTTGAGGGTATCCAAGATGTACCGTTCGAAGCGTTTTCGAGAGAACTCCTCCCGACCCAGCGATGTGGGGAGTCAAACATCGTCCACTCGTTGACGAGGATTCCGTGCGAAGGCACCTTTTGCAGATCAGCTAACCACAAGCCTCTGAAGTGATTCCTGGGTCGCCGGTGCCGTTGAGTCTCCAATTCACCGGAAAGAAAAGCATGGGAAAAAGCCATGGAAAAGCCATGGGGCTGCCCAGCTGGGCGGACCGACATTTGCCAAGCTGAATTCGAGTGCGTTGATTCGGTGAAATTGGGAGAATGCACATGGATTCTTTTTGAAAACATGTTCCTCAATCTTTCTTCCCCTCTGTGCAGTTCTGCTCGTCTGAGACGTTCTGTGAGGGCCGTGTGAAGGTCAACGTTGGGGAGGTGGGTGGGCGTAGTGATGTGTTGAAGGCAGCGAAGCATGAAAAGTTGAATAGATTGAATAGAGGTTTTGATCTCGGATCCCCACTTGCCAAGTCCGGGGGAAAAGACTCCTGTTAGCTGCCACCCACGTTTAAAAGGGACATGGCTTAGCCGCCTTGGCTTGTTCGGGTGGTTAGGCAGGCCGAAAAATCAAACTCCAACACATTGCAAGCAAGCCTTCAATGCAGGGTCTGGTCTCGAGGGCAAACAAATTCAGCGGTCGCAACCCTTGGGAACACCATTGCCATGGAAAACCAGCATCTAGGATCAGGAGATTGCTTCAACCCTGCACCCTTGTCCGGGACAACTTCCATGCAGGAATCCATCAGGAGAGAAACGAAAGGATCTTCAGTTCGACAACTGAACGGCACGGAAGATCCAGTAGTACGACCAAGTCAGCCCGTGCTTTGCGCGGCAAAAAGGTGTCTTTCTCTTTGGGCTGCGACCCATGCCAACTGACATCGAACTTAAATAGCCTAGCTGAACAATAATTTACCACTGATTCCCTTCTGTTCAAGAATTCTGCGAAGAGAATGTCTCATTAGCAATCGCAGGGAACCAACTCCTGAGCAAACCTACTGGGTTTTGTCAGCCCCTATGCCGCATCCCTTTCTTTCAACCACAAAAACAACAAAGGTTTTCTGGATTTTTATGGCCTTCCCAAATATCGATCCCAGAAACTTCTTGATGAAGTCGTAGAGCGAACTGCCCAAAGGCTCGAAGACCAAGCAAAAGAACCTCGGGTGGCTGCTTGGTCAGACATGAGATATATGGGTGTGTATAAAAATAGGGAGACCTCCACACGACCCCCCTGGAAGAAGGGACACACACACACACACATGTTTTCATCAAACCGCAAAACACCTCATATAATGCACCTTCAAACCCTCTCTGGGATACCATCAACCAAACAAAAGGTGCTTGTTTCTTTCATGTGAGCCAGTGGACTGGCTCTGAAGTGTCCAGTGAACGAAGCGAAGCAGGGACTGCATGGGTTCAGTTCAGAACCTTTCGAACGCCCGAAATCGCACAGCGGCCCGTGCAGCGGCGTGAGGCCTTCAGGGCCCAGTGAGACCGGCCGTTCCGGCCGTTGATGTGAAGACACTCAGAACGGAAACAATCCGAAACAAACACGACCTGGGGACTCGAATTTCTACATACATTATATAGGTCATTAGGGTGGTTGAAAAGGGGCGATAAATATGCAATACATGGAGTGTCTGGGAATGGAATGAACATGGACGGCTTGGGTACTGGCATGCTTACTGGCATGTTTGGTCAACGGTCGGCTGCCTATGCAGTTCCTAGAGCGGTTCTACTGACACTAGTAGGCAAACTAATGTGAACCAGTTAAAACCACAAACATCATAAACCCGATACAAACAGGAAGGGCGGATCTGGGTTGTTTTTTGATTGTGAAATACCCTCTCCAAATCCATGATTCTCGTTGGGTTTTCCAAAACGGATGGCACTTCTTCACCCGACATGTTCTCTGAACCAAAGAACTTGGACTCATGGATGAAGGTGTCATACATGAGGCAGCAGTGATGTTTTCCCCGTCGATCCTCTCGGCGGATGCACTCCTCAGGCTCCAGAGATGCTGGGGCGATGGGGGGGTCTAGGCTGCTGCGAGAAATGCTAATCGAAAGTGGTTTCTGTGGTTGAATGGGGATTCATGCAACTGGTCAAACCACCATCATGAAACTGAACCCCGTGGCGAGCAAAAATGGCTCCACCACCATGGCAGTGTGGGGCGTGGCCTCAGCAGTGATGTCGAGGCCATCATCGCCCTCGGTCAGCGTATCCACTGGCCATTCGGGGCCGCCCGGCGTCGGCAGGGGCAAGTCCAGCGCTATGCACCATGCCAAGGTGCGGGCATGAAAGTGGAAACACATGTGCTCCAGCCACTTATCTGTGTCACCCGACTGGTGCGACCCTGTGGCCTCGATCTTCACGTAGCGATGCCCGGCGCGCCAAGAGTCGCTGGGCCGGCGATGGGCCGTGCGCTCGGGTGTGACCAGGAGCATGCAAATGGATTTGCCGCATTTGCCTTTTCCCTTTCCCACGCAGCCTCCTTGGACGGCTTAGGCATGTACTACAAAGAGCTGTTGCCATATAGGTCTGCAACCATGAGAGAGCAGGAAACAAAGGGGGTGGTACCGGACGAGGTGCCAATGTACATCCGCCACAACTCCGCTATGACCAGTCCAAGCCAGCCTCAGCCGCTGACCGCTTTGGCCTCGAAGACGAAGATGCTGCAGCTTCACTTGTTTCCTGAAGTGCCTCCCCGGACGCCGCTGGCTGGGTGCTTCCACTTGCCCGGCTGGTGCATTGGGCATGGCTGGTGCTGGTGGAGGTCGTGGAAGATCCAAGCGTAA
Organism: Durusdinium trenchii; assembly: GCA_963970005.1. Lineage (NCBI taxonomy): Eukaryota > Dinophyceae > Suessiales > Symbiodiniaceae > Durusdinium > Durusdinium trenchii. Next base: position 1,024,533 of record CAXAMN010021284.1, on the reverse strand, counting down.
TTCCCTCACCACGCGCTCAACGAAAGTCCGTGCAACCTCCGACCCTTGACCGATCTGACGCAAGTGTGCAAGGTACTGTGCCCCGGGGTCGGCGGCACACTGGGTGGAAGCCCTTAAATGGTTTCAACATCACTACCCTTTCCTGAGGGGGGACGTCAAAAACAATTCCTATGCGGAGGACCTGCAAAAATTGCAATTACATTTTTTGAGATGGCCTGAACAAATGTATCTTACATTTTTCCAGGCCCCAGGGGTCATACTGGGTAATGACCTCAAAAGTGTAAGTTACACGTTTGAGGCACGGTGGGATGTTAACATTTTTGGACCCCCCTGAGTAACCAGGAATGCAATATGGACACCATCCCGACTATACGCACACGAAATGATGCCTCACCACCAAGGAACAATAGCATCAACCAATGTAACTTACAAGTAGTCCACGTATCCAAACATCCAACCCCTCATAATTTTTGTAGGAAAAATTGGGTTATGTGAGAAAGGTTGACCTCACAAATTGTAACTTACATTGTTGCCACATCCCCAATCCCTCAGAATTTGCAAGGAACTGGGGTGTCCCCCTGAATTAACTACATTTTATATAGATCATTTTAGCATGCTGAAGATGACACGCAGGTAACGCCACAAACAGGGGCCAGGTGAACAACAAGCATTGATTATCCTTGGTCTCCTTCAAACCAGAAAAGGCAACCGTATGGGATAAAAAAATGACCTCTCCCTTGTTGTGTAGAATGTGAATGATCCTCTGCTATGTTTGGGTTTCAAGCTGACATAAGCTAACGGCCGCAAACGCTGCTAACGCTCTAGGTAGCTAACGCTTCAGGCCTACCAGGCTGCAAGTTACATTTTCCAGACCCCCCTACCCTGTCGATCAGCCGACGAACCCTAGGGGCGTGGGTGGTAACATGTAAGTACACACCTGCCAGGTCTCAAGTTACATTTTTTTTTGGCACCCCCTCCCCCACCCCTTACCCGTTTCGATGGTGCCTGGGGGGGTGGGTAAGTGACATTTGGGGACCCGCCCCCACCAGAAAATGTAACTTGAGGTCCCCACTCCCGGAACCATCATAAGGGGGTAGGGATGTTTCAAGCATTTGGATTTCCAGCGCCCTCGGATTCATTCGCCGCCCAGGCGCCAAGATCTTTGCCTCAACTTTGGCGTTCTCCAGGTACCTCATTGCGGCACCGGTCAACGGTCTTGCGGCGCGAGCGCCTGAAGGTTAGAGTCAAAACGTCGGGTTTGTGTTGAACCTTTAGTTTAGCAACAAACATGAAACCAATGCGAGTCTGGTCTGGGTCAACATCCAAAACTGTCTAAAACATTCCAAAACGATCCTCCAGAAAATTGACATGAAACAAAAGGTCAGACATTGTTCCCTCCCATCCTCTGGCTCGACCTTCCTTCTTTCTCGTACCCATCTCCCTTCCTTTCGAACCGCACCTCCGAACGTCTCGAATGATCTTGACCGCCACGGCGGAGTGCTCGCTGTCCTCCAGGTCCGTGGCCAAACACACCTTGGTGTCAACGCCCAAGCCACCGCTACAGTACGACGAAGGCGAACGGTCGCTTGGACGAAGAGGAGAAGCACGGTCTCTTCATCCTTCTTCCACTGTCTTCGACCAACGTTTGCCAGGTTTGACAGGTATACTACAACACACATGAATTCAATCACTAGTAGCACTGACGAGAACCGGTCTGAAGTGAAGAAACACGACATGCTGTACTTAACTATGTCTGTACATGTCCTTGCCCCTGGTACTGTGGCTGGGACAAAAACTAAGAGAAGGCAGGATAGCTGTAGGTCGGAGGAACTGTTTGCACCAGCCCCCCCCAGCATCTCTAAGATGCACGCTGTGCATCTCGTTGTGCCCAACCAATGCGAACTCGGGGGCTTGGGCATGCGTCAACATGTCTCTGTATTCAGCATCTTCAAAGCCCAACCAGGGTGTTTTACGTAAATCAATCAATTGTTTGAGTTCGTTGGTACAGCCATGGACACATGGCTCAGCCAAACCTCGTTTGAATTCCCCCACTGATCCGGTCCAATGCTGTCTAAGTGGCACGGCCAAAGGTACCATCGCCGGACAACTCCTCTAGGCGGTACCTGAAGAAGCGCAGCTCAAGGCACTCAAAGCAACATTGACAAAGAACGACACACAGCTCGAGGCACTTCAGATCCAACCCTGTTATCCTTTTGGAACTTTTCCGGATTGGATGCAGAAGCTTCAAGGGATGCAACAAGTATCAACCACTAGGAGCGGGTGAAGATATAGAGCACCTCAACACCCTTGCTGACGACCTCCGGTCCACTGAAGTCTTATGGAGCACTGAAGTGCGGACAGCAGTTGACCAGCTCTGTTGTCCACTCCCAGTGGAGAGCAAACCACCGGGTCGTTTGCGAGCGGATAGGTGCGATCCATTGGACCGTCCAGGTATATGGCTTTTCGGATGGTCGAACGGAGGAGTGCCATGGAGTGCCATGGAGTGCCCATCCACACCTATCCAGCGGGTGCTTGCACCCTCCGCTTGGAGTTCCTGGCATGTGTTTCTGCGCGTTCAGCACCACCTCATCCGCTTCCCAAAGCTCATCCGCGGAACTGACACCTATTCCCTAGGGCTCCAGCTACATCCCTTTCGAAGATGGGCCAGGGGTGGGTGCCAGGGGGATCTAACCACCTTCTGAGGATATGGGCCAGGAGCCCGGAGACCTGGACAATTTGCTGATGTACCAAAAGAATTCACGGAAAGACGCATCTTGCGGGCAGTCCAAGCCGGTGGAAAAAACCAATGCAAAAAGAAAGCCACCTTGTCCATCCTTCCTGGGTGTCCAATGAAGATCCCGAAGTAGTGGAGGGTAGTCCATTCCTAGTAATTAGTTGGTTTCCTTCCAGGAATCAGTCCCATACTCATCCATGGTGCTTGATCCCCGCCCACCGCGCCCCTCCACCAAGGCCTTCGATTCAAGATCTGTCCTCCCAAAGTTGTCAGAAAAAGATCTCTTCGTCTCACGTTTTCCATGGAGGAAGGTGACCTGAGAACATCCCAGCAAGCCTCAAAGACCAGGTGATGTTGGGAAACGCCCAACGATCTGCATCTAAAACCACCAAGAGAACTGCATAAAATAACTGATGATGATGCTGGCGCCGTCCATCTGAAGATGACGTTGTGGATGATTTATAAACACCACAGGCGTTCCGCGTTTTCCCCTCAAGACGGCACTTTGTGATACGTGCTGTAGAAATCGTTTGATCAAGTTCCCTCTCAGCAATCCTGATAATTAAAGACATGCGGCGTCAGGCTTGATATCAAAACATATGATATATATATATATCTTGAGATATCTTGAGATGTGTATAATGAGTTGTTGTATGAGATCGATTGTTGCAATGTGGTTGAAACACGTCTGCCTCTGCTGCGCGATCCTCTCGGTTGCGATGCATACCCACTGGATGCTTATCCAAAGGTTGCCATAGAAAGAAACATCTTCAATCACCTGCTCATCCATTTCGTGTAGCTTCTAGCTTCAGTTCAACCACACAGGGTCAACATTCCGAAACCAAGTCCCAATGACAACACATCACTTTGAGGCATTCATTCCATTTTTTTCGACTCATCTCCTTCCTTCGACTCGACTCATCCGGCTCCTGGCGCCCAGGAGTAGTGGACGATCTCATCCTGGACACGTGCCGTGCGCGGCGCGGACCGGTCCGGACCACTGGGAGGGAGGGAAGATGGAGAGTCTTGGAGAGAAACCGCTCCATTCCGGAAGCAGAAAGCAAGCTGATTGACACATGTAGACAAGGGCAGCTTTTCCTGAGAAAATGGATCTTGAAGAAATCCATGCCATGCATGTGGTGAATCGCCAGCAGTGAACTTGTACTCAATGATTCTTTGGCTTGGCAAACCACAGCGAAGGCCGTAGGTGCCAATCCCAATGTCCCACGGAACTCATTAGGCTGCACGATGCGGATATGGGGAATGAACAGGCCAAGGATGTGAGAAATAGAAGACCTCCTTGGTGTGGACTGGATGTGATGTGATCCAAAGTGCATCCAAAATTTGGACTCCTAAATGCATCTTGATGTGATGAGTCCAAATTGGCAGCACCTTTCGATTTGGTGCATCCTTGCACGAACCTCCGAGATATGTTGGACTTCAAACGGATCTTGAATGATCTTGAGATCTTAGATGTGGGTACAGGAGGAATGTCCATGTAGGATGTGTGTCTGGCAGAAGGGCGAGGTCAGGAGGCCGAGAATAGCGTTGTCAAGAACAAGACTCTCAAGACTGAGCGAAACATACAACACAACTGAACAATGCCTCCATGCACCACAAAGGCATACCAAGGTAAGCAAGTGATGGCATGTGTGGGCACCTGTGTCATCTTATTCACATCACTATGTCCTGCAATACATCCCACACTACCTGAAATAGTAATCATGGGAGAGGACAATTGCCCCTTGACCATGTTCCACTTCCATTGTTACTATTTGAAGGAGTGTACATATAGTTTCAGTTTTAACATGTTTTAAGCACATCCGACTTGAGGTCTCCACAATGAGCTACCTGAGCCGCCGGTGACTTGAATAACAACCTCTTGTGGCTGTTTCTTGTGCATTCCCAAATCCAGAGGAACAACAAAGCAAAAGAACCGAGCAACATCCAATGATCCACGAAATCATAGGAACACAATACCACAACGAAGGATACAGATTTATCAGATTTGATATGATATGATTTGATTCACATGCCGGACACTGCTACACTGCTATGCAACTCCAAGTTGTATTTGATCATATAACGGATTTTCATATCATCATTAAAACATATTCTAATCTACCATCTCCCAGTGCCCGAACAACCCCCTGTGATTCACGACCGAATAACACTCCCCCAAAAAACAAGTACTAGTACAGTAAACACCAAAATGTTTTTCCCGCAGTCTCGATCGCCATTGAACACCCGAGGTCTCGATCCTCTCCATCCAAAACTCAAGAAACACCTGTTTGTCGAAGTGATGGACTCTGTATGCAGCAGACTTTAGGAATGCAAGATGATGCAAAATGATGCAATGACCATGCCATGACCATCACACCCGGGACCATCAAGATCATCACCGTCCAATCTCAATTCCACCCGGCGTCTGCCCCTCGACTGCCCCCCCGCCTCCTTGCTCCCATCCGAACGGCTACTGGAGCTCCTCGCCACGGAACGCGAATGGCTCCGCACCGCTTCTGCGGGAAGAAGTGCCGCAGAAACGGCGGGAAGTGCGGCATTCGTTGAGACACGGACACACTTGGACGGGAAAACAGCCATCAAAACGTCGAAGCAAACAGTCGTTGTTGAAGCAAACTGCACACATTGTCGGATTTTTCGAGATTTCGTTTTAACGATCTCAAGATGCTTGTTTGGTAAGTGACTGGTGCAACCCACTGGTCCATCTATCCCAAAGTAAAACCAATTGTGTGGCTTGGGTATTGCGAGGCTCTTGTGCTTCACCATAACCAGCTGGTCTGGGTTCATCGTGGGCTGCTCCCCTCACTTGCCCAGCCTAATACCAAAAACCTAACATGGGTTCACGTAAGGGAAGTCTCACCCGACCATTCATCTCTCACCTACTCCTGTGCGTGGCACCAAACCTGGCCAAAAGAAACCAACATGCAGAAAGTGTGATGCGACATGCCTAGCAGAACATGCCCAGCGGCCCATCCTGGAGTCGGTGGAGGTGCTGCGACCATCGTCGCCCTTGTGCGGCGACCATCGTCGCCGCTTCTCGCTGCGGCTGCGCGCGCTGCGCGTGCAGCTCGGCCGCGTCATGGCGGCGCGGGGGAGCTGCGGGGCACCCCGGAGGATGGCTGAGGATAAGGAAGTGAAGTATGTCAGGTTGGATCTGGACACTGAAGACTCAGCAAATGCAATATGGATTGATCGTCCGGTGTGATTGCGATCGTCCCGACAGGGTGAGCGGTGCTTTGGCTCTTCAACTTTGGCTCTTAACCCTTCTCCGGGAGTGGCTACGGATCTGTGGCACCTCGCTAGAGGTCTCTTCAGAGTGGTTGATGTGTGGAGCTTTCGTCAGGAAGATTCCTGATCGAAACATGTGGCCCTGAAAGCTCTGTGCTATGTGACCACTCAGGCAAATGTTGCAAACAATTATATATTATATAAATGTGCATCGTATTTCCTGGCGGACAGGGTCACATATGGCAACACATGGAAGTGTATGAATATTGAAATTTTGAGTTCGAATTGGTTTACATACATACTCACTCTAATGACTCCTTTTCAGCAACATCTTGCGCTGAACTGTTGAAGAACCACGTTTTGAACAGCAAAAAGCAGGAACACAGGTGCATATATATATATATATAACACTATATCACCGATGTATAGTCTTTCTGTAGAAGACAAAAGTTGTAGCTGATGGGACATCATTATCTAAATTCATCTGGATATATCTGGATGATCTAAAAGACTTTCCTTCTGCTGCGCAGCCCCAGCTGCAGCGAGCCCAAACTGCGATGTCCAATGGCCCTGAACATTCCTGGATGAAAACACGCCAACACCCGATCCTTCACGTTTGGACCCAATAGGGGTTTCATTGTACTTATGTAAATAGACTGACCCATGACCAATGGGTAGACTGGTCTATCTTCCTTCTTCCAGGAGGTCGTTGCCTGGGAGGTCTCCCTCTACCTCTTCCCCGTTCTTCTGGGCTTCCATTCCACCGAAGAGGAAGCACCAGACGAGGAAGCCGATCGGAGCGAGCTTGTGAGGATGCAGATCTCGAGTTCGATCCGGAGTGACAAACAGAGTGATGTGTCCAGACACGACGTGTCTGGGACTGCCAGTCCGGACTGCCGATCAGAGTTGGGGAGGTTTGAGGGGTCCATGTCGGCATATATGGCAGTCCCATTAGTCGTGTCTGGGGTGGTGAAGCATAGTCGAACTCCTCCTGCATATGTGAGGTACGAAGCCGCCTTTGTGAAGGCATAGATTCTTCTGCCCCGTGGTCGAGGTTCTAGGTATAGCACTGATTCAAATGATTTGGATCGAACATCTGAATCTGTTGAAATAGGGAATGTGATTCGTGCGCACCCAGTGGTGCGTGAGCACTGCAACATGGACAGGATTGGGAAATCCTGGGCAAGCGAGCAGAAGACTGGCGGTGCTAGGTGTTTAAGTACCGAACTAAGTCAGCCTTTTCGCCTACAAGAGGCATCAGCCAAGAAGTCAAAGTAACATCACCCTTGAAACTGCATGAAACTGCTACAGTTTGGGATCGGAGCCGCCTCAGAGTCAGCCTTTCATACAGAACAGATTTCGCAAGCCAAACAACATGCCTTGCTCCTGAAAACGCCCGTGCTTGCATCTCAAGGTTTGTTGCTCCGGCCTTGTTTTCGACCAAGTTTCGCCCTGAACCCTCTTCAAGGAGCAGTCCTTTCCTTCTTCAACTTCCTGTCTCCAGGGTCCCCAGCAGGGATGCTCAAGCCGCTCAAGAACCTGCGCGGCTTGACAGATCGCATTCTTTACTCCATCGCTTTCCACATGGAGAAGGCAGAAGGCGCCACTGCACGGCATCGATGTCGCTATTCGCGAGCTCCCGATCGATGCGATCGACCCGAAGCCCTCTGCGCGCGATGGGGGAAGTCAGGCCAACCACCAATCGGGCCAACCGGGCAGTTGGAAGAATTGAACACCGGAAGTCTGACCCAGGTTAGAGAAGCTTCCGATGTCCACCTAAATACACCAAGCTTCCTTAAGGAATCCTCAAGCTTCCTTAAGGAACCTGACCAACCTTTCATGAGCTTTGCACTTGGCTGAAACTGCTCCACTGCCTACAACCCCCCTGCACGCCCGGCTCTCCTGTGGCCCTTTCAGTCGCCACAGACCCTTTCTCGCCACCATTGGTCCATTTCCCTTCTTCCAGGGGGTTTCGAATTGGGAGGTATCCCTATTTCAATACACACGCAAATGACTTCTAGCAACAGTTTACGCCAGCAAACATTCCGAACGCATCCCTGCAAATGGTCGGCTTCGGCATGGCTTGACCATTCGCATCGTCCATCGCTTCGGCTTCGTGAAAGCGGAGGCTAGGTTATCGTATTGCTTTCGTCGTTGTTTGAATACAATTCGTTTGGAAACAACGCCTTTCAAAAGATCAAGTCCACGGCAAATCCGTTGAACAAACACTCAGACCCAAATCCTGTCCTTCAAATACCCAGCATGAGGCATGTCGAATTCGCTTGTACTCGCCATGACCAGAATGTTATTATACTTTGCTGTCTACTCAGACGTGAACCCGTGAGGATGCTTTCTGCGCAAGCAGCTTGCACATTGACAGACATGCTGAAACATCGCCTGATACATCGCTGGAACCGAGCACAACTCGAAATCGAAGTTTCTATCCACCGACCTGTAAGCATATATACTGTCCCATGGACCGTCGTGTCTGGGTACAACAGCTGAAAGCTGCTAAGCTCACCCCGCACATCATGCTGTTGAGAGCAACTACTTCGAAAAGGTGGTAGCTATGCTTCCCAAGGAACCAAAGCAACAACAAGAACAAGCTGTCTGGCGCCTCCAGGAAATCATGATGCATAGAAGCCATCCGCGACGAATTCACCAGCACTTTGGCAACTTGGGTGGACAGTGGCCCCTACCATTGGTGAATTGAGTGTGATCGTGACGTGAGTGGTCTGGGTGGCTTTCTGGGCAGTCTTGGTGGGCTTGGGAACCCCACACCAGTAGGAGTTAAAGCGTTCTGAGTGGCTTTCTGGGCAGATTCTCTGGCATAGTTTCTACGCTGTAAAACAGTAATCACCCAATGTTTATGGCCTTGGAAGTGCTGTCACAAATGCTGGTTCAAATCACTCTTGGGAATAAGTGCCCATGGCTCCAAGATACATCATGATCAATATACAGTAAATTGTCACACTATATAAACTATGTCATTTAGTTTTGCAAGGAGATTGCTGTTTCCACCCTCTTGAGTTCTTGGCTGCACCTCTTCCGGACCAAAACGACCGGCGAAGGATGTGTCCAAACAAGCGCCCAACGGTCGGCGGCTCCGGTGTGTGGGCCGACGGTCGGCGGCTCCGGTGGTTTCGGCCCTGGCAAAACGTGAGCAAAAACACAACATGGGCACTGGTTTGGATGCACATGTAGTTTTCTTCTTCCTTAGTCATCTGAACCTAGTTGTTGATATGTTTTTCTCTTTTTGCGCCTGCAAATCCTTGATTCCGCACTGAACAACTGAATCCAAACATGCTCAAACAAGCTAGCCCGACAAAGTTCGTGAAAAGGGAGACCCCACAACCACTAAGTTTTTGTCTATGCTCTTTCCAGGGGTCTGATACATACCCGACTGCAACCATATAGTCTATACTTGAAATCTGGAGTTCACACCATGGCCGCTGGAGCCAAAACATCATCAGAAGAATCACCCTCTTTGCCATACTGATTTGCTGAGAGGTCACAGGTCACCGGCTGGAAGCAACAACATGTGTCACAATGGGAAGAACAACTGAGTATCAATTCATATTTCTTTTTCTGGAGGATCAAAGGACTCATCCCTTGCCTTGTATTCTCTCCGTATAGGTCTGCTATTGGTCCATGAACTCTTGGAAACACAAAGGATTTTCCTGGGAAGCCCCAGCAACTTCTGCAAAGAAAGGGTGCAGCGGTCCTTTTCACAAGACACCATCGAATATTTCTTGAGACTGGTTGGAAGGGAAATACCTTCTTACCTAAACAATGCAGTGGCGAAAATGCCCTGATTGAAAAGGAGTGGACTGCTTTGGACTTGTGCATGACCCGGAATAAAACACAGTTTAGAGTCCTGTCGGTGGCAGCCACGAAAATATGGAAAAGAACCCCAAGTCAAAGACCTCATTTTACCGGAGATGGTCATACAAAACCAATGCTTCAGGAGGTAAAAGACCAGGTTTTACTGGGTCAGACTGGACTTGTACAGTAGGAACCTATTTTCGAAAAAGTACATCTCCGGCCAAAAAGTACCTTGCACGTGATTTTTGGGATCCCTTAAGAGATGATCCCTGCTCTTTCGACACGTCCTCTCTTCCTGTCCGATGAAGACAACAAACCACCACGAAACAATCATCAACCTGTCGTGAGCGCACGACGATGTCGGAGAAAACTTGACCTCCAATGTCAAGCCCGGACAGTTTGCTGTCCACCGGCCAGATCTACCTTATCATTATGGTGCAGGATATCAGTCATTCGAGAATCACAACTGAAACACCCTCAACCCTGAAAAAAAGGGCCCGAACCCGAAGTCTCCTTCTTTCATCTTCTTTCACAGCCCCTTCCTGAAAAACAAGTCAGGCCCACTTCTCTTCCTCGCCTTCGCCTGGCTTTCATGGTGCAACACTACTACAGCAATGGTCTGCTTGCTCCCGCTGCGGGCACCTCAAACATGCCTGGAATATCTTTGCAGAACACGTCATCGACTGAGCCACTGAACCATCTTTGTCTTGAGCAGGGTAGTCGATCCTTGTCCTTGCACAATGGTCACCTTGCCATACTCAATTTATTAACGACAGGTATAAGGCGAAGTGGCGGGGGAAATCAATGGCCCTCACTTCTACCAAATCTGGTACAAGGATGCGAGCCAGACTTGTCCATTGCCAATGGTTGATTATGTATACTGCATCTAGCAAATCTAGTTCAGGCTGGGATAGATGCGAATATGGAGGACTCGGAATTGGACTGGGAAGGTAATTTGATGCAGGAAGCCCTCTTCATTTGCAGTGACATCTGCACAAACGTGTCCTGTCGGCTCAACATTGATGGCTCGTGTCCGAGTCACCCGCATGACCGGTTTACTCATCACACCGAGTCACACCTCGGCACACGCGACCGGACCCAAGATCGACCGGACCGTCGAATGGACCGACCGTTCGAAGGAGAAGACAACACACAGAACAGGTCCTGACGTGGTGCAAACATTTCTTGATAAGCGGTATCCAGTATGTACTGGAGTAGATTAAGTAGATTATTAAAACACATCAGAGAACATGTAACAAATACAAACACACACACACACATCATCACACATCAAGAGGCCAAACATGGCAAGAACATGGCCAAAACAAAAACGGTCTTTCCAAGGAGAACACACACCTCCACGTCCCACCTCGCGAGGTCCGTGATCGTCCAGAGGCCTCAGTGGTGGAGCGGCGTTTCAAGGCACTTCGGTGTGATCCTCCCCCATAGATCGCCTGTAGACCTTCACAGCCAGGCCATGAACATGGAACATGTTTTTTTGTTTTAATACAAAACAACACAAAGGTTGGCCAATATGATTGTGGCCCCCAAAAGTGTAGGCAACTATTCCATACATGGATGATCTGGGTTTCATCATATGTTGGTATAGAGGATGTATATAAAACACCCATGACATGGCCCATATCAATAGGGAATGCAGCGCCTGGATTGCTTGTTGGTACCATCATTGTGGTTCCGATGGATGGTCTTGGTTGCTCAGGCCCTCTTCATTTGTTCAATTCAGGTTTGTATGATTTGTTGACCCAACACCCAAATGCTGACCAAAAGTTACACAACATCACAATGGATTTGTGTTAGTTTCAGCATGCTTCAGCCAACTCAATTGATGAGTTGTAGATATATTTATAGGTTTCATTTCTGGGCTGCATGCTCTCACTGGCCACGCTGTTCGCTTTGGTTTTGATCTGAATCTGCACAATGCGTTGCAATATCGGAAATAGATCAATCTTCTCTTTGGAAAGGAATTAACTTAGTGTCAATCTGACCAATCTATTTGTTAACACTGCTTTGCATTGGTAGCCCTGTGCTTAGTGTGCGAACTGCCTGGGCAAACTCATCCTGTCAACACGGCCTCTCTCTGAGTATAATGCCGATGTATGCAGCCCCACGAAATAACATAAAACCTATAGACGTTCCTCCAGGAAAAGTCTTCTTCCTCCATTTAGGATTTCCTCCCGTGTTTTCAATCAATGGTCTTGGGTCCTTGGGTCTGTGGATGTACAAATGTCAGCCCCGCAGAGACGCTGCGCAGAGACGTGGATGTTCCGCTCGGCCGGGCCCCTCGACCAGTTCGGAGGGCGTGGTGGACGTCGGACGAGCCTGTCGGGTGGTCGGTGAAGAGCTTGTCCAAACATTCGATGCCCTTGTTACTATTAGCTTTCTTGCTACTATAGTAGTAATGCCAGGAGCTACTAGTGAGCTTCTTGCTACCAGTAGCGATGCCCTTGTTACTAGTAGCTTTGCTAGGGTGCCTTTCTCCCCTCGTCTTTGTGTGGAGGTCTTATTTTATCTGCATCCCGTCCACCTCCTCCTCCTCCCCACCAATCCTCACTAACTCATCTCGCATCATCCCATCTCACACCAGCTCAACGCAACAATCTCACTCACTCACTCACCCACTCACACTGGGCTCTGAATCAGTACACATGTATTCAGACTCTGCCATGTCCTGGAACCATATGAAACCATTTTTCAACTCGTCCATGCAGCGACCGAATCAGTGGAATGGGGTCGACCTTCATCTCTTCTTCCAGGTCGATCTTCCTGGGCAGACCTTCCCCAAGTCCAGAAGACCTAGTCACAACCGGTTTGACTGACACGGAACTGGGAAAAAGACTTCACCAAAAAGGGATTCACCCGGGAAAAGAACAGCAAAACCAAGGGAGGTGGCACCCCGGCGCCGGCGCGGTGGCAGAACCGCGCGGCGGAACGCCGCACCTGCCGGGAGCGGCTCCGATCCAAGCGCTTGACCTCGCGAACCGGTGACCGGGTGGGCCGGTGATCGGGTCGATCGGTGGAGCGTCTCCACGGTCTCAGAGCTTCGGTGACCGACGTTCGGTGGATGTCTGTGCCAACCTCTAAGCACCTGCGCCAAGTTCGCTTCTGGTGGGTGGGTGGTTGAATGAGGTCTCAAGTTCGGTGTTGTGTTTTTGATATGTTTGAATCATCGTGGCATATCGTGGCCTCCAGTTGCCTCCGGAACAAAACCGGTGTGAAGAGCTTCGCTCGTGCTTCCTTGTGGCCTCCTAGCTGTCTTCTCGCCGCAGAAGACAGGTTGGTCGGTTGGTCTATTTTCTGTAGAATACGAAGTTGGTCTGTAAGAATACTACAGTTAAGTGAGTATATAACTAGTTGGTCTTGTTTTATACCTATAGTCTCTGTGAGACTTGGTCTTTTCTGTTCTATATTAGTTCCGTTCGGGACTGTTAAAAGCTGGAATGCTGGGTACTACTGTACAGATGCAAGCCAACGTAAACAGCTAGTCGATGCCAATGTGAGATTATGTTTGACTCACATTCTCTTGTTAGCTCGAACTTGCGAAAAGGTGGAAGACTGGGACAAACTCCCGCTCATTCTTGGAACGCAAATCCTTGCTGTCCGGAAGATGAGAACGGTGGATTCACCAACCAACTGATTATATATACTGTATTATACTGTTGATGAATTCAACAGCATTAAAGCAGATACAAACACCATGTTGGATCATTTTGATATAGGTGAAATCATAGAACAACATCACATCTTTAGTGTCTCAAAACGCACCCGGAAGCCCAAAGGACCCGGGCCGCACGGATCACGGCATCCATGGTCTGAGTGGTACCTGAAGCATAGATCAGTTTAGCCAAATGGCTGGGTGGTTCATGGCCATGCTCAATGTATTTTTTTTCTCGGGGCGTCTGGTATAGGCGGTATAGGGGTGCCCCCCCCCCCCAAATGGGGTGACTTTGTGGCTGGGTCGAATGAGGCTCAGCCGGGACGAACTTCACCGAACGAGATCAAACTCTCCTTTCCACCTGGGTGTCACCTGGGTCGGCCCTCCAACGTCTCGTCAACCACTGAACGGCAAAAGACGTTCTCCTGAAATCTCCTGAACTCACCACCACCAACCCCCCAAGGTCTACTTGTAGCCTCTGAGAGGAATGTGGACATGCAAAAAGACCGACTACCAGACTCATTAGGCGCCGTTGAGTCATCCGGGCTTCCGGAAAGTCCTCCGGCCAGCCACCAACGTAGCATCCGACTTGCTACAAGACCAAACGACCAGCTACACACCCAAGGTGTATCCCCATTGCCTGGGCCCAGTGGATGATACCGGTTAGCAAAGGCTTTTCTCAAACATATTCACTATTTATAATAGCTGTTTACAGGCAATGGGAAACACACAATACACAGCTACCCAGGTATCCTCGTGGAGGATTCTCCATCAGCGACCCCAAAAAGAACACGCCCTGCTTCCACAGAACCTCGTGGATTCGACTGCAAAACGAGCGTTCTCGTGTTCGAACAGGCTCCGTATTCGTTTCCCCCACCAAACTCAGTGCTTTCACCGACTAAAAATGGACACCCATTTTGGGGCCACGATAGATTTTGACATGGGGAAAACAATGAAGCAAACTGCAGGTTGCCCTCTCATACCAAGTGCACTTGTTTGATATGACAAAACCAGTCTTAACGTAAAAGCAACTAGGAGACATCACAGTCCGGACTTGCAACCCGCACCAAACACCTCAAGAAATTGGTCCGCATTGCAAAGAACAGGTGCTTGTCCACAACACACTACTAAGATCTACTAATCTACTAGGTCTTTTCTTCCTGGCCAGCGAAAAAAAAAACGGCGATGAACAACCTACAATGTTTAGCAAAGACGATGTAATCGAGATATCTTCCACATACTGTAACTTATGAGGTGGGGCAGCTTTGTCCTGCACAATTGCACAGTGGCTTTGTAGCAAAGCTATTATAGACCAGACCATCAATGTATTCCATATTTACCTACATTGGGGTTGTTTCAGGGGTGAATGTAGGCATATATGCCAGTCCCATGGATGGTCTGGGTATAGTGAAGTGGGACCCACTCTCAAATTCGAATTTGCATCACTCGTTGGTCTTGCAAATAGCGGTAGAACATCTGCTAGGAATACCTTTATAAACTGGTCGGAACAAAGGGATACATCACTCTAAAACAATGCTAAAACCAACCATTTTACAGTGACATATTCAAGGGATAATCTTGCATATATATATATATGTTCGTCCGAAACGAATCACGCGAAGTGGGAAAACGCGGCTTCCCCTCTTGAGTGAGAGATACTTGTTGGATCATGCATCCGCAGAGCTTGTAAAACCAATCTATACGAATCGGATGGAGCTTCAAATTAGATAAAGTCGTGAAGACGATTCTGGAACTGTACTCCATCCGCCATCCGAAAGCAGGACCTGGAATCTCCCCACGCTACAGCGCCCATTGATACATGAAAAACAAGGGTGGCTGCCTGTCGTGGCTCAACTTTCATGTCGAATCTTTTGCCTCCAAGAAGGAGGGCCGTCCAAAGTGGATTGCTTCCTGCCTTCCTGCCGTTGCTCTTCCTTCCGCGCGGCCAAACGCGAAACGCGCACGTTGCTGCTGCTCGGTCAAGCTGGCGATGGCCCGACCGTGGCGAGCGGTATTGTCCTCAGAGCGGAGACCCGCGGCCGACGACCAGGTGAAGAGTGGGGTAAATAACTGGACCTGGCATGGAGACGTCAGGGCCTTGTTAATCGACCACCCGAGTGTGGAGACGTCGGGGGCGGCAGGATTTCTGTCAGGAAGATTCACGATAGCAGGCTCAGAAGCCACAGAAGTCGGTCAGTAGAAAAAGTGTGGAAACGTGTCCATGTTTTCACATGGTCAACCAAGCATCATGGAAAAATGCCGCGTGTTCATGTTTCCTTGCAACTGCTGCTTCTTGACCCTTTCCAATCTGAGCAGTCCGCTGCTTCGCTCCAACCGTGCCAACAGATCCACCTGCCACTTCCACCAGCCAGTTCCACCTCCCGCATGAGCTTTCACGCGCATTGCTCGACACGCGCACCCACGCGCCTTGCTCGACGCGCGCTACCGAGCGGCAGAGACACCGGCCAAGGAGAGGTCCAACTCAGAGGTGCCTCAGAAACCCGTCCAACGGGCGCCGAAGCGAAGCCGGGACGACCAACGGGGGAAGATGCGAAGACTGGTGGTCGCGGTGTGCTCCTCTGTAACGCGTGGTGTTGGTCGATGTGCCAAGTTGAACGTGGGAGGTGTTGGAGGCTTTGGAGGTCTGCTAAGCAGCTCGTGTAATATGAATGTTTGATCTATGATTCCGAATGTCACTCTTTGTAACTATATATACACCCAAAAGCCAAAAGCCAGCAGAAATTTCTCTTTCGCGCCCTAGATGGAGTCTAAGCTGCAAGACGGTCAGATGCGAGCGAGTGTCCTTCAACAAGTCTCCAGCTCACCAGCTGGTGCTATGTTGATCCATCGCTGGCGGGCCAGCTCCCTGGAGGAGGAACCTACACAGTTTTCGTCTTTTGGCGGATCCTGAAAGCCGAATCTGTCCCAAAAGAACACGTGTTTTTGGTTCTGGAAACCCTGACCTGCTTGCTTCTCCTGTAGCAAGCTTCATGCTTCGGGCCAGCGACCTGGCCTTACGCTTGCAATGGCCCATCTACTCGGCCAATCCCCAGATCCTCCCAGTCTCACCGACCAAAGACGGTGCGATGCCGGGGTCCTTCAGTCTGACCCTTATACCTAGGATCTTCCAACTATGCAACGTTTACAACACATTTTATGCCTTTTAGTGCATCAAACCGACCAAATAACATACATGTTGCATAGTTGGAAGATCTAGGTCTAGGCCTCTTCCTCCGAACCCCGAGGCCTCGGAAGCTTGTTCCGCCCGGATCCGTCCGGGATCCGTCCGGGCGCCCCCGACGGTCGACCACCTCTCCCAGGATCTGCCGGTGGCTCGTTCGTTCGCACCGTATCACGGGGGAGGCCGGATCGGATCGGGGACGAGAGTTGGACTGACTTTCCAAAAGGAGGCCGTAGACAACACATGCCCCGCTGGTACCGAAAAAGAAAGGACCTATAATTGATATCCCAAGTGAAACTGATCAAGGCTGACCTTTCCAGAATCTTTGATCTGCCGACCAAGCACACGGGGCCCTTCAACCAAACAAAGCAGGGATCTGGTGGGTCTGCTCAATCGCATCTGAAAAAGGCGCAGGTTCCCTGACAGCTCTGCAATTGGTGCAGAGCTCCGCTCCAAAAGCAGCCGAACCATACCGGGCCTGCTAGGGGGATTCGAGTTCATGCCTCATACAGGGAGAAAACCCGATACATCTGTCACCACGGGTATGATGAATCATCTGGCGTAGCCAAACCAGGAATTGGATGCTGCCGCGAAGCCATCCGAAATGCTTTTGGTTGTCTTTGGCTAGGAGACTCTCCAACCGACGGTTAGTTTTGCTGGTGATACACATGTACTTTATTCATCAGCAGGAAGTCAGGAAGCACATTACAATTGCAATATAGAATGATCCATCATTTAAATTGTATACTATACCATGTACTATCTTATGAAAGACTTTGTCTCTTTTAATATGACGATCTCTGGGGGGTCTCCACCAGTACACTCTCACTTCTATCCTGGATCCAAGACTTCAGACCAGCTTAGCGCTGCTTCACACCCTCTGAAACAAATGTAACTTTCAAGCAATCCAACTCACTAGAGAGACACTATAAGAGACCTTCCAGTCACATCCCTCGGTGGGATCTACTGGGATTTTGATCGAACACATCCTCAGGAGGCATCACTGACTCTTGCTGAGTGGCAAAAGGTTTTGCAAGTCATATCATATACAGCATTATACGTACTAAGTGGAGGGAGACATCATGCACCGCCACTTGCGTTCGCGGTCATGCCGCAAACAGCCGTAAACGCGCCTGCATCCCGTCACGAAGCTCCAAGCATTGCAACAAGGCCTCTCGATGCTCCAACAACTCCTGCGGACCGTGCGGAGTGCGGAGTGCAAGGACAGTGCCCGTTCTGCAGGAACACATGGCAACCCTAGGGATCCAGTCGTACCTTCTCAGAAGGATGTAGGTTCGGAGGGTCCAAGTACCTTCTGAGAGGGTACGACTGGATCCCTCGGGCAGGAAAAAGGAAGGACAACCACCACCCACCCACTTCCTGTCCGTTCATCTTTGCGGCAGGTCTCCAAGTGACGACGGCGGCAGTTCCATGTCCCGAGCTTCAAGTCTGTAGAAGTTTCACTGATGCCAAGTTGTGAGCGGAAGTCCAAGCATCATCCACATGACAGCATGTTCACTCTCATGGCATGGTTTCCCATCAAAGCCGTTGTCCACAAGTCAAACGCACTGAAACATCAAACATTCGCAGCGAAACGCTGCTGCGCACGAAACACCATCTGCATCCCGCTGCTTCTCGCGGAGAGGTACAGTATTACTTTGGTCACCCTTCTCTGCAGATTGTCTATGTCATTCTACGCGCACTTCCAAAGGAATGGTGTTTGGTCCCATCCAGCGGCCGTGTATGTGACAGGGGCACCCCAAAATCCTCCGTTCGTTCGGCACCCAAAAATCCTCCACATGGAACTGCTGGTTTAGGAGTCTAGCGGATTTTGGTCCAAAGGTCCTCACAGGTCCTCACTATTTCATGAAGAACACACCAGATGAGCGCGTCGCTTCGGTTTCCGGTATATCGGTCGTTCCGGTAGTCGTGGCTCGATAGGATCTGATGTAGCCTCCAGTTTGGGGGAACTGTTGACAGGTCAATGGTGAGGATTGAAACCTCACAAACACACCGTCACTTTCCAGCGCTGCCTGGGCATTTTTTCCCTCGCAGCTTTCTGTCTTTTCCTCGCAAGGCATCATGGCGATGCAAGGCCTAAGCTTGCTTCGCCTCGAAAGAAGATGCCGTTTGAAAACACCGTGAGCAGCGGTGAGCAGGTTGGCCGCCCCACTGTACAAGGTGAGCCGCACTGGGCCCCAAGTGGTTTCAGAGGTTCGATGGCACTGGGCCCCATGATCTCGTTAGACAAATGAGGGGTCCATTTTTCAACCACCGACATTGGGGTCTGTGACATGTGGCATCTATGACTCTCAATCCACCACCTTCATCACCATGACCTCATTCTGACTGACCTTCCTCGTTCTTCACAACCCACTGGGCACTGGGCGCCAGCTGTGCCAAATCCATGAGACCCAGATCCCAAGGCCAGTCCGCAGTGTTCAGCGTCCAAAGTCTGAGACGTGCTTCTTTGGGAGCTCTTCCCACTTCTACGGCATCTGTGCCATCTGTTTTTGCAGCAGTTGGGCCACCCAAAGGTGGCCATTCTGCTGGGCCAGCTCAAGGGTGCCTGTCGTGGCAGCCCTGGCATCCAGCAAGACACGCACCACATCAAGATGCCCACATTGCGCCGCCAAGTGTAAAGCCTCGGCTTGACCGTCCAAAAAGCGGGTCATCTTGAGATTTACTCACCAGAATTTAGGACAAAAGCGTGTCTCAGTCCTTTCAGTGACCCTACTGGGCCAGGGTGGCCAGGGCAGAGGGTCTCAAGTCGGACTGTACCAAAAACTGGAGGATCCTGAGGAGGACGAGCCTCTGGAGTCCTACGAGGAACTCACGAATCCTAGATCAAGCATGTGGACCGGTCTCCCTCCGTATATGGAGCCGGCCAAGCGAGATTGTTGGACGGTCGTATTGAGTTCTCTGCTTCCGGCGGGTAAGAGTCCTGAAAAGGCACCCAGCAGGACTTTCCAAAAGGCTGAATTGGCAGCCCATACATGCGTGTCAACCCCCTTCCATGTCAGCACATACATGCCAACGCGGGCCAAGAACCGTCTTGCCATGATCTGTGGTGGCCTGATCGCGAGAAACACCTGCCTCCAGCAACAAACGGACGACTTCGCCATGACCTCTTTGCGCTGCAACGTGTAAGGCCGTTGCCTGGGTCTGTTCGTCGGTCTGTTCGTCGGAGCGGAACAGTTGGACCCGGGCAGTGAGGGATGGACTTGTAACGAAGATGAAACCTGTCGGATCTCTTCTGGTTGTGGTTTCAACCCACGAACGAACACAACGAACAAAGATATGAGTCGGTGGGCTTCATCCTAAGGCCCTAAGGCAGGGCTGAACATCAACACGATAAACATATCCGAAACCACCACCTAGTCTTCTGGCCTGAAAACGGTTTGGGATTCCCAACTTCTTCTCCACAACTCCGCAACTCCTTCACCGTAGCTTTTTGGGACGTGAACTTGAGAAGGCCTGAACCCTGGGATTCTGGATCATGAAGCCTCTCCTTCAGACAAACATCTGCAATCCAGAGGTCCTTTTGCAGGTCCGACGTCATGCCCTTTCTCAGACACCCTTAATCATCTAATGAATTGATTTGGTGCAAGACGCTCAGCCCAAGAAACTGGGACGACTGACCGATGGTTTCGTTCTCTATCTCAGGAGATGATCGCAGCAAGACCCGTAGGATCTGGTGGGATTTGACGTTTGGCCATGCTCCGGTGGGCCATACATCGTTCATATCTAAGTGACCAAGTTGTAACATGTGGTCATCATCGGTCATCTTTAGTCGGCCTCAAGAAAGGCTACAAGAGTTGAGACACCAAAAAGACTCCCAAACACTCCATGTATGCCATATATGCCTAAATTGACCCCCCCAAACCACCCCAAAGTAGGCATATATGGCATACATGGAGTGACTGGGAATTGGAAAGAACACAAGTTAATATCTGCTTCCCCAACTCTAAACAAACTGGTATCCCCCTCCAAAGAGAAAACGGCAGGAGACCTGTCAAGCTGTGTTAAGTGGAAGACGAACAGGGATGAATAAGCCAATGCCCGCACTCTGAGCACAAACGTGAGAACACATGAGTAAACAGATGAGAGCACACACAAAAAACCTTAGTATGACACAACATATATACTTGTACTATAACAAAACCTTAGTATGACCAATCTATACCAATCTTGTACTTGTACTGAATAAAACAAACAAAAAACAACATATACAGTATAAGTCGATCTCTCTCTCTCTCTCTTAAAACAAAATTATCGCGCAACATCTCGTTCTTCCGGCTGCATCGAGTGACGCCACTCTGTTCCGCTTCATTCACCTCTGCTCGGGTCTCCAACAAGAAGCGAAGCACCTCCAGGTGCCCATCCCACGCAGCCAGGTGTAGAAGCCCTTGGCCTCGTCGGCTGGTGGCCTGAGGTCGGCCCTATGGTAGCGCGCCCATTTTTCCGCGACACCCGATCTTCACGGGTCACCACCTGCGCGACTTGAAAAAGTCTGCAAAAGCTACCATTTCGGAGACCTGTAGAGTCGGGTCCTGGCATATATAATGTTATATATTGTGTATATTATGGAGTCCTTGGCATTGATCGTGGGGGATCTTCACTGCAACTGCTTTGCGTAACGTGCAGTGACTCAGTGTAAGTCTTCTTCACCAACGAAGTGCGGCCCGCAGCGTCAAACACACCAAACCAGCTCGCCTGATCACGAGAGGCGCCTGAGTCCAGAAGGAGTTGCAAAACATGGAGGTGGCCATTCTTGGCTGCATAATGCAAGGCTGTGCGGCCCTCGCTGGTGCTTTTGTTCGTGTCAGCGTTCGCCTCCAGCCTGAGCAACGTCCATGTGCGTCCAGCTGCCCGGTGGGTCGAGTGAATGCTGCCTGGGGTCGGTCAAAGAGTGTTTGAGTGCTACAGGTCCGACTCTCCCAAACCAAAGAGAGGAACAATTCATGAACACATCAATCTCAATCTCATCTATTTTTTCCTTGGCAACAGTGCAAGCAGGCTACCATCGCAACTGGCATAGAGCTTCCTGTACCTCCCCCAGCCTTCATGAAGGGCATCGAAACTCGACCACCTGCCTTTTTTTTTGTGATACTGACCATATGAGATACCTACGAAACGTTTTTGGGTTCCTGGTATCTGCAAAAGAAAACACATAGGGTTGTGAGGGTGCGGAGCCCTTCCATGGAGGGCCCGTTTGGATTCTTAGGGTAGTTTCTCGCATCTGCAAAAGAAAGACACAACAACACTATGCTGCTCAAAACAAGGCCTGATCGTCTATCACATGAGCTTGAGATGCGCTGCTGCTAAAACGAATACTGCACTCTGGCTGAGGAAGCATCGGAAAGATGACTCGGTGCACAAACAGAGTGCATACTATTCACCAAATGGCGGAATTGGAACAAACTCAGATTGTCAAAGAGTTCATGAAGACGCGGGGGCTTCTTTTTTCGTTGCAACCGTCTCCCCCGCCTTTCTTCCACCAGAAAATGCCAAGTAAAAACAAAAAACACATCTCTCACAAGTAAGGAACATGCAAAAAAAAGAACACTTCTCTCACAACTAAGGAACAGCAACTGCACACATTCCAAATGCCCAGACTTTGCTGCCACAAGCAAGGCCGCTTGTCCTCGCTCATTCACCTCAGGCGCGGGCGCTTGGACACTCCGGGGGGGGGGCGGGCTGGGACCAGTGGCTCCAGTGGATCAAACAGGCCGTCTAAAGGCACCACCTTCACATTCCCCCTGCACCTCCAAAAGAAACAAACGAAACAGAAAGGGACGCTGTCAGCCCCCCAACATACACGTTGATGGGAATACGATGAATTATGAACATGCATTGGGGGCCTGGTGGCATCCCGCTCTCAAAAGACCATAAGAATGGTGAAGACACTCTGATGTCGTGTCTTAAGACTGGATGGACCCGGTGTCCAGGGGTCTCAGTATCCACGCAAGAAGACATCACCTTTCAAGGGCCATATGTACACGGCGTCTCATCAGTTGATCTGGCAAGGTCTGATCCAAAAACGTCAGGAGCGCTGAAAGCTCCGAGAAACGGTGATGGGTTAGGCAAACATCGGTTCACTGCAGTGTACACCAGTCCTCACTGATGGGACAGAACGAGTCGGGTGTGTTTCCTGTTTTGCACAAAACACGGTTGTGAAGAAAGAACGCCCTCTACACATGGCAACAGGTACCGGCAACCCAATTGTGAGGAGCCTCCAGCCTCCGGCGCACTTGTTTTGGGGGGGAGTTTCTCTTCCTGGGAATGTGAGTGAAGTCATCCCACCAAACCACAAAATGTCACAAACGCAGATTGGAGGGGCCGGCCAGGGCAAACATTTCAACACCAACATCAAGAAAACCTGCTTTCCTCAGCTGGGGCGCTCTTCAGCAGGAGTGAGTTTCAGAAGATGTTGAAGAAAACACAAATTCTTTGAATGAGAAAATTCAGAGACAACACGCACACAACGTACCAGCACCACCCGTCGTGGGCGGTTGTGGGAAGGAACATACAGAGATACGGAGTGTATCACCACCGGATCTTGGTGGTGCCGGTAGATACTAAAGCCGGCCTAGGTATTATATATAATATAAGAATACTATAAACTTAGGGCCTAGGCCTAGGTTTGTTTTTTTCCATTGCTTTGGTTTCTTCCCACTGGGAGCCAAGCTTCGGCGTTGGGATCTTGAAGTCGCTGCAAGCTTGCTTCCACTTCATCCGCACGGCCTGACAGCTCAGCCGAGAGCGACGCAGACTTCGGTGCCCCTGGAGATCAAACCACCAGCCAGGGGTATACACCTGTGCCATATTGTGCCCCTTCCAACCAGGATGCGACACACAAGTTGGGTCACCACCGGTGGGTCTCGGGTCGCTTCGCGACGAGGTTCCCGCCCGCACCATTGGCTTTTTGGGGGTGCCAAATATCGTGTTCCAAGCAGTGAAATGTTCGACCCTTTTTCACAGTGTACAATAGTGTTAACGCTTTTTTTTGTGTATGTAGTCATGTAGTCACCTTCTTTTCTTTCGGCCCACTTGAAATTGCCACTGTTCAAGGAGTCCAAATTATATCCAACAATGCTTGCAAATATCAAACAAAACATAACCAAACAATTTGTAAGAGGGTCCCAAACTAGAGAGTTTATGCTTGAGAGAGGAGGGGGTGAACGAAAGGTAGCAGGCAATCACAAGTAACCCTGGTAGAAGTCCATGACGGCGTGAACCGGCGCAGGGGGGATTTGATCCAGGGAGGGGGGGGCCCCCCCCCCCGACGAACAGAATCAACTCTTACAGGACCAAATTCAATGCACAATCCAAACTCCTGATTGTAATACATTTTTGCTAAAGCAAGGAGAACTCAGGTAGCTCCAGCTACCTTTCGTGATTATAGGCTAGGTACCTTTTCTATTTCTAAGCGTTGTGTTGATCATGCACTTTGAAAAGGTTACAAGTACAAAAAATACATATAATTATATATATTATATGTATATATGCAATATTATATATATATATTATGTGTATACAGTATATATAACATGCGTTCTTCGACCGCCCTGAAATTGTACATTTTCCAGTGTGCTCAATCTACATCCATATGCAGGCATTGTTGGATGGAAAATGGACACCTGAAACACGTACAATGTCAAGGGCATGGAACAATAAAATCAACAATGCTTGCAACTTGCAAAAGCATACCAAAACAGTTTGTGAGAGGGTTCAAAAAAAGTGATTATAGAGATGTCTTCTATTTTATTCATCCACTTGCTGCCGCGTTCATCTCTATGTCTTGTCTCTGTCATCCACATTGCACAGTAGTTTTTTGAACATATAACCACTCTATTCTTCGACCCCCTTCAAGCCTTGAACATATACATTTCAGGGAATCCACATCTTATCCACTTGCAGGCATTGTTGAATATACGTTGGTCCCTCTGAAAAATGTAGAGTTTCCAGGTGATTGAACATAGACTGGGTATGTAGAAAAAAACAACACAAGTGCAAACAGCTGTTGCATATGATGCGATAATGAGAGGTATACGGTATACTAAGACATAGGGTGTTGAGACACTCCAGGACGGAAAAACACCCCCTAGCCAAAGCTTTGTAGCAATGAATGTGTTCCAACACAATAACGCCCCTCAGCACCTTCGGTGCAGGCCGATTTTTATCTCAGGACGGAATCCCTCTCTTTTCCAAAAAAGAGGTTGCTGCTGCTCTCTTGAGAAGTCTGGCAGCGGCAGTCTTTTTGCAAATTGGATTGACGAGCGCAAACCGTTCTATTGCATGGGTGTCGGGCCTTGTGGCTCAGGAAACCACCGACCCCCCTCGGTCAAAAAACGTCTGAGATGCTTCACAAAAAAGGTTCGCGCTTTAGTCCTCAATAATCAAAACCCATGCATGGCTGCTGCAATGGATTGTGCGGGCGAGGCGGTTACTCTCCTACTAAGAAGCCAAAGGTAATCCTTGCAATGTCGTCGCGCAATTGGGTAGAGAACGGGTGACTCCTGCACAGTCTTGCGGGAAGCTCGCCACGTTGCCAGGCAGAGCGTGCTGTCGAGCATCGGGCGGGACAGGCCGTGTGGCGGCGGAGCCCGGAGATAGGAACATGTCTCGGCTGGAGTGAGGTCCTGCAAGTGCTCTGGGCCACTGGGAGAGGCACGTGAACGTTGTCATTTGTGAGGGGGCGTCGCACGCCTGGAAAAGAAAGCGAACGTGAAAGATTGCTAATCTGTAGCACCTCCCTGGCTTGCCTCACGCAAGGTTTGTCCGCTGGCTAGGCGGACAAGCTGCCCCTGCCTTAACCAGCGCCTGCCGCGCATGCTTTCACATGAAAGTGGCGTCTTCGTGGGATGGAGATTGAAAGCTTGGGCTTCGTCACCATCGTCCAAGTAACCACACACTAAATCAAATCCATCTGCAGGACATGGTATTTTCATGCATTTTCCCTAACCAGTGTGCTTACACTAGGAGCTCTTACGGTAAGACTTATGGGGCATTGGATCGGTGCTCGCATCTGTGTCCGGCTCATTCGACTAGTCCCTGTAGCGCTTGGCTCGGCTGCGGGGCGCGACTCGGACGACTGGTCCCTTGTGCTTGGATGTCTTCGGGAAAGCCTGGTGCTTTGGTAGTCCGTCGTTGGACGTGGTCGGACATACGCACGCCTCCGGTGACTTCGAGGGTCGCGAATCGCACATCGCGACCTTTGGACGTGTGATTTTGGTGTCTTTGGAATGCCAACATTGCTGCGGTTCCCGCCGAACCGCACGGATGGCATGGGACTCTTGCTGTGCAGATTTTGTTGGTTTTGCTGGAGGGATTTGCTGGACCCAACTACCCAGCTTGTTGGGGCATGTTTGATCCGTGGACCAAACAGAACATGCTTTCGCGAAAGTTACCATCTCCATGGAAGGGGATGTGACTACAACCTTGCCCCGTCAACCTGTTGGAGAGACTGTCCTTCGATCCACGGGTGGTTCGACCAATCCATGGGGTCCTGGACTCATTCTGCGAAGGATGAGTTAATCTTTCATGTGATCACCCATGAAGCCGATCCGTGAAACCCAACGGAACCCTTTCAAGCAAACTGGATATCTCTGGCCTTCTTTGCAGGCTGCCAGAAACTCCCGATCATCTTCTACGTTGGGTGGGCAAAGGCCCATCAGCAACAAATGGAGCTCTTGACGAAGCACCAGAATCCTAACGGGCGAGGACGGGCGAGGACCATGCTGCGCACGACGACGACTGGAACTCGTCCTCCGAACGAATCGGATTTCGCGAACTCTTCATCTTGGCAGGCGAGGAACTCTTCATCTTTCATCTCCGTGCTTCTTTCCTGCAAACATGGCGGGACCACAAGCCCTCTTCAAACATCTGCAGCTCTGTTTTACTCACACAGAAGCACATCAGGGACACGAAGCACAACACTCTCATCCCCAGTAGTGCTGACGAGCACGTGAAAGCAAAAAAACACAAGAGACTTCGGGGCATTCGGCATTTTGGTCTATCTGGTTCACTAAGGTCAATTTGGCCATCGTATCTTTGTCATTTGGTATTCTATCTATACCCTCTTGGCTCAAAAATTCGCCCTTTTTTGTGTGCTTCTGGCTCTCACACATTCCTACAGCTGCTGAAAGTGCTAACTGCACAACAGCTCTGGCGGCTGGGAGCCTCGTGCAAAAGCCGCATGCGGAACCTCGAACCAAAGCCGCGGGACGCGAGCTCCAGTTTCAGAGCTTTGATGGAATCACCGCGCTGGGCTACTAGGGCGTGGAACCTGAGGCCGCTTCTGGTAACGAAGCTGGGCTGGGAAGGCATCCTAGCTGACTAGTTTAGAATCAATGCTGCAGGATTGGGGATCTTGTCAGGAGACCTCCTTCGTGATGAGTTTTGGGAGCTCTAAAACTCATGTAACATCGGTTTTGAGACCTTGGCAGAAAGGAACAAGGCAGGCAGTTATGGACGATGGACGAAGCAAGGATGCAGTATCAGTATGAGTGTGGTGCCAAAGCCTTTGTCAGCAGGAGCGGCGAACATTTGTGAGAACAAAACAGCTCTTCCAAACTCCAAACTCTGTTCACTCCGTTAGCTCCTTGCAGTATAGTGAGATTCTATGTTACATCTCTTTTCACAAGAAGGGCCAAGATACGTGATCCCCAAAGAAACTAAGCCCCCCCTTCATCCTCTCTTCATTCAGACCCCCAAATCTGGGCACCCCCAGCACCCCCTGCTTTCGCCACAGCTCCTCCCCTGCTGCCACAGCCGCTCCTCCAAGCCGAAGTCCGCCACCACGTCGCCGGAGCCCGCGGAGCGTACGACCAGCCGCCGTGGGACGCGTGGTGAAGACCGCGCGTCGGCGCCGGAGGCGTCGGCCATGGGTGCGCCAAGCGTCCAGGCTCATGACGGTGGTCTAGACGGGTCTAGAAAATCCAAAGACGATCTGTAGAACAACAAAATATAAACAACAATATTTATATACTATATATAACTATCCCTATATATATATATATCTCATTATATCTCTCTCTCTATACTTAAAGCTTAGACCTCACATACATGGTCAACCTATACCATTGGAACTTTGCGGGGTGGAAATGCGGGGACTTCCGACTTCCTCGACTCACCACAAGGGCATGGTGTCGTGTCCATCGCTTGGACAGTCAACAAGGACGGTCAATGTGGTCGACCCTGAAGTCCTTATTGGTTCCGATCGACCTTTGGATGATACACTCCCTGAAATGCTTGCGTGGAGTGAGTGAGTTCACTCACCTCTGATGGGACTGGCCGGAGGTCATGATCATCCGACATCGGGGCCAGTTTTGCTTTCGCAAAACCATGGAATCCTAACCAAGAAGTGTAGCCTGTAAACGCTTGATTCATCACCCACCCACATGAAGAGGTGTTTCAACTTGTGGGGGCTTGAACTCATCAAGAGTCTACACATGGCTCGAAGGGTCGCTCGGTCGGTGAAGCCACAGCTTCGTCGATGCCCTCGGTGCCCTCACGACCCACCGGACAGCCCTGGCTCGGTCCGTGACGCTCTCCCGCAACTGGCCGGGACGTGTGGCTTGGGTCCGTGGCCGGTCGGTGAGGTGTCAAACTGTGGTGTGAAAATTGGGAACCCCAGATCCGATGATGTTTATGCGTTTTCTTGCAACCATCAGCTGGTTCATTGGAAAAATATTAGGTACCTGGAACTTGAATGACCTTTATTTTTGGATCACCAACCATCCAAAAGATGGTCTTTTCCTATCAAAACAAAGGTCAAATGGGCTCTAGATAAACAAAACAGGACTGCAGGAGACATAGGACGAAAAGGACTCCAATGAGACCCTCCTTCACCTCTTGAAAGCTCTTGACATACCAAGCTCGTCCGGTGGAAGGCTTAAAGTAGACAGTTGATTGGATTTCAACCCTTCAGGCAGCAAGAGGCTTTACTTCAGGCCTGAAGAGGTTTTACAATCATCCGAATGGGTGGATTTTTTCTATTCAGTATCCATGATTCAAGGGCGATGTTTCGGTACTGTGGACGATGATTCTCGAAGCATCTTGGACATCCCCGCGAGCTGCGCGAGCTGCATCTCGAAGCCTTTCAAAAGGGCAGAACTTCTTGAATTGTTTCTGAGCAAATCAACACCAAGTTGTTTGAGAGCTGCTTGTGGTGTTGCTGTTGGTTTGTTACCAGTGAGCTAACAGGTCAACCACATAGTAGTGAACCATTGTGAAGCACTGTCGACTTTATTGCCGCTACAAAATCGAGCGCCGAGTTACAAAGGGAGCCCTGTGGCAGTGGCTAAAGGGCATTTTGCTATGTCCATCTACTATGTCCAAAGCCAACGAGATGGATGCGAAGAAAAGGATAGAAAAGGTGTCCGGATTGGATATACCCCAAGAATCCGAGTCCGGGCCCTCCATAGCAGGGGTCCGGACCCGAACCAATCGTGTTGGGTCCGGACCCTGGATTCATAGGGTACGTTCTCACAGATGACCACAATGGCTCTACCAACGATGTTCCTCTAGCTGGATCGAGCTCTTGTCCAAGCCATGGGCGGACCCAAACATATTGGGGTGGTTGATAAGGGGTCAATGTATTGAAGTGTTTGGATGGAGAGTGTTTGGGAGTTCTTTCGCTTCTGTTCCCCATCCGATGAGCATGAAATCCAAAGACCAAAGAGGCGATGAACTCATGACCCTAAGGCTCCAAGTACCTCCCCAGAAGGTATGACTGGACCCTCCCAACCCACCCCAAACACCTTCTCAGAATCCAGAAGGTACTTGAAGCCCTAGAGTGATGCTTTCAGGGAGTGTAAGTTCTTTGTTTCGCCGAAGCACATCCCCTCGCCCCCCCACCTCGAGGCACTGCTCCAAGACCTTTCGATGCATCAGCAGCTCCTGCTGTTCAGCATGGGTGACTTTGACCCCATCTATTGGAATGGCTCAGTGAACCAATGATGGGTGTTTCGTCGTGTTAGACCGACCCCTGAGCCGGGTACTAGTAACTCACATAACTTCCCATCCACACATCACACATCACACGTCCTCCTTCCATCCTCCTTCCCCCCCAAAACCAGCCGTGCGCTCGGCTCGCTGCCGCGGAGCCGCCAGGGCGGAGTGGAGTGGAACTCCCCCCCATCGCGTGGTCCTCCGACAGGCGGCCCACCTCTTCTCGAAGCCGTGAGACCTGCCACGTCGCCATCGTCGGACGCCCGGGCCACGTCGCCAAGCCGGACAGGAGGGGCAGCTGAAGGACGCCCGGGAGGTCCAGAGACCCACATCAAACCCGAAAGCCACTGAGTTGTAGAGGAAAATCGTCTTCCAGTCTGGTCTATGCCAAGACCGGGTTCCATGTGGGTCTCTTCCCGGGTGTATGGGTAGAGACATGTCACAGTTCAAACCCAAACGGCGACCTGTCTGGGGCTGTCCACGAGGGCAAAGGAAAACCGGGATGTGCTTTCCATAGCCGAATCATCGGCGCATGCATGTTACTTCAGCAACTGGATCAGAGTGGTGAGCAGTTTTCGCACATGGCAAACCATTTCCGCTGCAGCTCGTACTTCCGAACTGGCAACTTTCTGCATAGATCCATCTGTCGCTCTAAGACTTGTGCAAGCAATGTTGGCGCAATTATGCCGGATGGCAAGAGCAAAAACATAGACTGCTGGGTCAAGAGTTTGGATCTCACTCTAACTTTGAAGGACCCAGTGAGCTATGGCCCTGCCTAGGGCCTAGACTGGAGCGCGCACGCACTCAGTACCTGCGCGTGACCGTACCAGCTCTGGCAAATCAATAGTCACAAAGCGCTGGACCAACCAACAGTCATCATCTTTGGCAGCACGCACCTTCATGGGCTTGCAACCCACATTGCCAAAACCTCTTCACCAGCCTCACCACCCTCTTAAGTTCTGTATTGCACTGCTCACGTCGGCGACGTGCAGAGCCAGCCCAGAACTTCACATTGATGTCGCTCTCCGCGATGTCCAAGAGGCTCTTGAACCGCCAAGGTGTGCGGTGTGGGTTTTGGAGTTGGAACACTGGTGGGCGGTCGAGCACCAACGAGCACATCGTCGGTCCTTGGTGTCACAGCCGAAAATCCGAGTCAGCGAAGTGGCGAAGACAACTCTTACAACCACTGAGGACCTCAAAAGGGAGTAAAAAACAACTCTTGCTCTTGCTGATGACAACTCTTACTGATGACCATGACCACTGATGACCACTCTTACTCTTGCACGTGGCGTATACGCCCTAACCCCGGCGGCCACACCTCACCAACCGCGGCCCGACAGACGCGAAGGAACGACGAACACGAACGATCCCCGGCCAGGCCTCCTCTTGGACCTGCGGCGGGGAAGGAACGAGGCCCGAGGCCCGAGGCCCGAGGCTGAGCATTTGGAGCCCAAGCAATCCATGGGACTGGAAGATGGAAATACTTCTTGACCTACCAGGTCCACCCAATAGGTGTCTTGCTTGGCCGGACTACTCTACGTACACTTCTTAGATCTTCTTAGGGATCTCCAGCCAGGACACCCCAAACAGGATGGTCCTGGTGTATTGATCATCATTGATTCTGAATACATCTTAAAGCCAGGCCATCCATGGGACGGCAAAGTGAGCGAGCGAACGGAGTCCATCGGTCCGCGGTTCAAAGGGATTGGGATGTGAAGCACGAAGACACCCGACAAATCACGAGCTTTTCTTGGACCATGCAATGACCTGTCCTGATCTGTCCTGTCTGTAGATCCTTAAGTAGTTTGGGGACACACCCAGAACGGATGGTTGTGGTTGATGGTTTTTGGAAACAAAGAAGATCTTGCGATCGTCTGCTCCCCTGTTACCATGGGAACCCATCGTCTGCCTCGTCTGCCTCGTCGTGGGCTCCGACAGCCGGGTGTCCTAAAATCAACACCGCTATGCTTGGTGTATATCCTACTAGTATTACCAGCAACTGTGAATGTTGATGGTGAGTTAAGGCTTGTCTCGTCATGGTGTCATGGGTAACACTTGACGGTGCCATGGGATCCAATTCCCACGACCATGGTCTGTGCGAGGGGGCAACGTTCGGAGCTGTTCAGACCATTCAGACTGGGGGGGTGGTGTTCAGCCGGGGTCCATGTAGGCATATTGATGTATGTAAGAATACAGTATATTCAGATTGTATATATTGTCAGTCCCATGGGTCGCGTTTGGGATGATTTGCCTATAGTCAATTTTTGATTTGTCCCTCTCGGTGCAGGCTTGCCATACGAAGATGGTCAACTTTATCCAAGGAAATGCAAGGAGCACCAAGAAACACGGAGAAAACGATCTCATCCAGTTTCCTGCATGTTAGGAATGGGGCTGGATACTTATTGGCATCAGCTGCATGAATGATGCTTCATCAAGAGTGGAGAACTACACTCCCTGGAACTAACATGAAGTGGACAACCTCCTGTTTGTCGAGAAAAAAAACACCTTGGAAGACGATGTTTCTCAACCAGTAGGAGGGTTTCCACTTCCATGTTAGTTCCAGAAGCTTGATTCGCAGGCCCCGAACTTGGCATAGAACCACGCGAGGTGGTTCACCGAGCGTATTGGTTCACATCAGCTTGAGGAAGCTGTCCTACATTGACCCCCCTCTGGCACCACCCCTGGCCGTTTCTCGGCAGTCCGGACTGGCAGTCCCAGACAGGGTCGTGTCTGGGATATCTTAAGGCAACCACATGGAAACGATTCTTCCCTCCGTGTGGTGGAACCAAACCGCCCGTTCCTGCAAGTCCCCTGGGAGCGTATGGCGTAGCCTGGTGAACAAAAAGCAAAGGTTTCAGGAGCCATGTTCAGGAGGCTTGGTGAAGGGACAAGAATGATCCATGGAACTGAGTGAACTTTGGAGGGTAGGGGTGCCGGGTTAAACATCCACTCACTGGATGGGACGAACCAAACCCTTTGGACTTGGAACTGCGGTTCTTGGTATTGTTTTGGAGGCATCTCAGATTCAAATCTGTTGTTTCTCTGGAACCCGAGGAGGTGGCCGCAGAAGTGGCACTCACCATGTCCCAACATTTCCAGCTACTGGCCAATTCCCCGAGGTCCCAAACAACTAGCACAAAGCGACATTGGATTTATGAAGAAACTGCTTTGGGCGCCTGTCACTGTCGCGGTTCGCAGATCTTGTGGCAAATTTGCACCACCAAACCCTGCAATTCACGACACCCCAGCCTCGGACATGACGGAGTTGCTCCAACAACTGCGGGCTCCTTTGGCCCAGAACCACAGGCCCGTACCCCAGTCCACCCTTTGGGCAGATTGGAGGCCAGAGAAAAACAGGGTGGTGTACTTGCTTTGTCAGCTTGAACATGAGTGCTTTAACTGCTTGTCTTCTGCTGCAGCTCCAAGGTACTGTATGAGAAGGATGGTAGTGGTAGTCGTTAAACAAAGAATGAAGACTACTATAGACTACCCTGACCCATACCGTATCAACAAAACACTGCCAAACGGTGCACCCACCGGATCTCAGGGATTTTTCATCTGTTGGGACCTTCCTCACTCGGTGCTGGTGGGGTCCGCTGCGAAGCTTGCAAGCGCCGGAAGGTGATTTGTATTGATTCTAATTGACCACCATGGAACAACAGGATGCTGAACTGGATAAAAGTCATATGAGTTCCTGGTACTCTTGTTTCTGTACACTTTCATGGTGCCACTGCCTGTTCCTTCAAGGAGCATAAAACCCGACGAGCGGAAGCGCAAAATCATCCTTGTTGAGTCACACTGCTGGTGCAACATGTGAGGATGAGACATTGGACCAAATGCTACAGTAGCTACTGTGCAAATGTGCTTGCCAGGAAGCAACTGTGTGTGCTTTTCGAAAGGGTGCCTTGATAACGCCCCATCCAGATTCCACCGGACCAATCAAAAAGAACCTTCTGAAACCTCAAAGATCAGTGAAAGGAACATCGTTAATCGACACACTAACCTGTGCTCTGCCAGCGGCCAGGGTCGGTCAAGTCGGCCGCAGTCTGGTTCCGATACTCCCACCAGCGGTCTGCTCAGCGGTCTGCCGAGCGGGTTCAGACCACGTGTTGGCAACCCTGGTGGTCTGGTCCCCACGTATTGCTGCGGGTTTCCCCTTTTGTGGTTTGTCCCGCTTGGCTTGGGCTTGCATCGTCGCTGGTTCGGCCACACAAGAAGAAACACACTGTAAAGACAATAAACATACACAGGTTGCAGTATGCAGCATGTATCCTATCCTATCCGTTCAATCCACCTTTTGTTTAAGTCACAATGCTGACACATGCAAGTCCTTACGCTATATAATGGTTCTCAACGCCCCCCAGGTGTACCCTCTGAGTTACACCACTGGTGAAGTCTGAATGAATTGGTCGGAAGGGCAGTTCTTGGTTCCAAAAACAGCTGTGGTCTTCATGTAGTTCTGACTCACATCTCATAATCTTTAACCCACCGCATTTGATTCCTTGATTGGTTTTGCTGTCGTTGTTTTTGGTTTGGTGATGTCTGTTAAAAACCACTTGGATCTGCTACATTGTCGAGGACCTGGAACACTGGTTCAGCTGACTCAGCTCATCTATCTATCCGTTTGTTTCTTTCTTTACAAAGTTGAGCTTACCATAGCTTACCCAATTCTGCAATGGGTGACATGGTGGAACACAATATACACTCCTCGTTTCAGGTGAAGTGCACTTGCAAGAGGTGCATCGGGTGACTCAGGTCAGTGCTTTGGCCCATTTTTCAAACCTGCTTGGTGGTTTCAACTCACTTGAAACATATAAATCAGTGTGTTCCATCATCCCAAGTAGTTGAAAACAAACACATCCACACCTACGTATCTAGAAACTATTAGAAACGGTTTCGCGACCCACCCGGCAGCATCGCAGCGTCGCATCGTGGACCCTTTTGTGGCGACCACGGCCAGCGAGCGGCTCGGCCTGTCGGAGTGGTGGAGCCAGGCATTGCCGTCGGCTCCATTGCTTTTTCTGTTCCTAGTAGTAAAAGGCCAGGAGCCCCTAGTAGCGTCCTTGTTCCTAGTAGCGATGCCAGGAGCCCCTAGTAGATTCATTGCTCCTAGTAGCGATGCCCTTTGCTCCTAGTAGCGCCCTCTGTTCCTTCATCTTACGCTCCCTGAAACAATCATGGTCCTGGAAGACCAATTTTCCTGTACAAGGAGGGCCTGAGGAAACTTCCATGATTGTTTGAGGGAGGGTATATCATCATGTTTGCGAATGTCTCCAGACCCTGTTGGTTTTCTGGTCTGTATGCCCGGTAAAGGGCCAGATGGTTGACGGACGATGAGTGGTTTCGCAAGATTTCAGCTCTCCACTTGGCGGTGGCAAAGAGAGATGTTGAGAGTTGAGATGAGCCACAGCATCAGGTTGAGACTTCGTTTGGTGATTTGAATGAGTTTTGTTACTTTGATCGTGCAGCACGCAAGCTAGATTGTGCAGAAACATTTGAAACTTATGCAGAGGGGTTGCAGCTCCATGCTGCCTGGTGAGGTCGCCCTTAAACTGGAGTTGTGTCAAGACTTCTTATAGTTTCTTGATCGGATTCGAGGGGTCTGGCAACCGTTGGTGTCTGGTCACTTTCCTTGAGCGCTCTCTTCCTTTTTTGGCGCTTCATTGGCCGTGACTTGGTTTCGGCCTTGGACCAACCAAACCGTCGGACGCCAACCTTTTGCGCTGAACGAAGAGCGTTCAAGAAGGCTTTTGGGCAGTGCAATGCTCTCGGCTACCGGCCTGAAACAGGCTGGGTGGACTCAGTGCTGGTGTCAGTGGATGTAATGAGTCAGTTCCTGTGTGCTATCCGATTGAGGCAGAAGAGCTTTGGTTTCTGTTCTGAAGAGCTTTGCCTCAGGAAGGCTTGAAGGGATGCCCACTGCCGGTCTCTGGGTCACTGCCCGAACGGCCGCGACTCCGAACAGTCCGAACGGCAGACCGGCCGACACTGCGTATCTTTCATATCGAAGACCTATGGACGATGCTCCGGTTGGGCACAGTCTAGCACCATCTGCATTTCCAAGCATTGCTGTGCACCAGTGCAACTGCACACATATCAGTCCAACTGCTGTCGAGCAGATGTGAGCAGCCATGACTGACCTGAAGCCCAAGATCTCACCCTGGTACCAGGACCTTCCAAGAGCAAGAGGTATCGGAAGAAGCCGTCGTTCGAGGTGAGGTGATGATCCCCAAAGAGGTATCTCATGGGCCACGTGGAGATCAAGACATGTCTTGCTTCGTGGAGATCTACAAACTTCTATTTGGGTGTAAGTAAGTAAGTAAGTAGAAGGGTGTGTCTTACAGTACTTACTTCGCTGGGACACCCCCAAATATATAAGTAAGTAAGTAATTTGGTCGTTGATTTATGATGAGCGACGACACCTCCCTGCCCCGAGAAGCTCGCCGTGCGTGCGTCGTTGTGGCCTCCATGGTGCCACTAACTGACCTGACGACGATTGGGTGAAGGGTGGGAAGGTCTGAACAAACTGCCACTTGCTGAAGACAAGCTGAAATTACCAAGCAGCTTGTAGCTTCTTGGTACTAGTACCAGGACACAAGTAGCTACTAGTAGTACCAGTTACTATACCTTGGTTCTTGTTACTAGTAGCTTCTTGTTGCTAGTATGGCCAGGAGCTACTATATAGTAGCTTCTTGCTCCGTCCGTAGCGTTGCCCTTGGTTCCTAGTAGCTTCTTGTTACTATGTATAGACCCTCAAATAGAATCAAATAGATACAGTAGAAACGTCGATCCCCATCAAAAATGCATTGGACACCGTGCCACGCATATTCTTTGGGGATCACCACACGGTCTATGTAGTAAACCAAAGTAGATGGCACAATCCTGCAAGTTGGATGGCAAAATAACATATACATATATGGACCCCGATCTAAAGGACATCTTGGGCCAGTGCCATCGAACCTCTGAAACCACTGTACATGTTCACCACATAGCTAATCTCTAAGGGAGTGTGCAACTCAAAACAAAGGCACAACACGTGCAAAAAAAGTTGCATTCAACAAACGCAAACAAAGTGTACCAGCTTGAAGCTCTCTGTTTTAAGTTGAAGTGGCATGACCCTTAATGAATCCTTCAACTTGAGAAGTTCAACCTCTTCTACCTTCATCTCAAGAGTATCCACCAAAGTACTAGTCACAAGAAGCAGGGCATCGCTACTAGGAGCACGGGCATCGCTACTAGTAGCTTCTGCCATTACTACCTAGTAACAAGAAGCTACCCTACCTGTTTCATTCACCAAGTCTCAGACTCTCATTCTCGGGCCCGGGCGGCCAGCGAAAACGGGAACGTCGGCTTTGCCTGGCGGCGATGTTTTTCACTCCACGGGGCGGAAGGCGACGGACTCCGGGGTGGGGCTGCTTCAAGGGGTGAAGGTATAGGTATAAAATGGTGTAAATATGTCCATATGTAGGACACATGTAGGAGGACATGAAGTACCTATATGTAGGCCGAAAAAAGTAGAAAAGAGAAACACCCCCGTGAAGTGAAAAATAACCGTGAGATGCCACGTTTGACCATTGAGAGGTACAAGCATCAGCTGGCTGAGATACAACATGAAGCTTCGAAAGAGAGGTAACAGTCTCCACCCAAATCCAAAGCAATTCAGTTCTCTGGATAACATGTTCAATACATTTAACTTATGAATTTTGTTATATATTAGTGTAAATACATGCATATGCCATATTTATGACATCAAACATTGAACCGAACCCCAACGGTGCACAGCCACACATGCACATCTAGCCTTTGGGGGCCATTCTCAGCACAGGGCGGCGGCGTAGCGGCGTAGCGCCGTCCGCGGCGTAGCGCCGTCCGGAATGCGAGATGAATCGGCCGAAAGATCGATCCTTGGAACGTATACTGACCTTCTTCTATGTCTAGCGGAGTGTTTTGTCCCCTCAACAAGGTGATCCACAGACTTCCTGGATGTTCCAATCGCAGTGGTCGACCAGGCGCCCCCACCGCGTTGGTTTTCGGGACGTTGAGAACCTCAGACTGACGGAGACGTCGGGCTGTCTCGTCCCGTCTTGGCTGACCGGCTGACCGAGGCGGTCGAAGGACTGGACTGGAAGGGTCCAGTGAGGCCCCCTTGAGAAGGCTCTAAGGTTGGTTCTGAGGTTAGGACTGGACTCAGAGGGAAATCTCTTGTTTCACTAGACTTGACGATGACTTTGAGTCGGTGAAGTTGGTGGGCCGTGCGACTTTTTTCCCCCGCCTGTATACCACCTGCATAATAAATAGAAGGAGGCACCAGAGTCCAAAAGGAGATCATCTTGACGCCTGTCTAGCCAATGATTCCAGCTTCTGCCACACGATTGATTGAGACAAGCAGTCTACCAAGGGATACTTTCTTCCACTTCCATTGGTCCATTCTTCTTTGCGAGGGTCCACTTCCAGTGTATGTATACCTAGAGCCTAAGGACCGCCAACCACCCAACATATGGTCCTTTTCCCATCACAAGTTCAATGGTCTCACTCTGCTTAAGACATTAATATTACAGTATATTGAAATTCAAGCGAGCGCAAACACCTAATGCACCTAAACAAAAGAGGCTCAAGATGAGCGGACCCTGGCTTGGCTGTTAGCTCAGATGATATAATGCTTACTTACTTCACTGTTTCTTTCCATTTCCCTTTTCACTGGAGCCTTTTTTGTCCACATCTGACCGACCTCCAGGCGGCCCGCACGGTCAAGCTCACCTGGAGACAGGTCCGACTTCTCGGCTGATGGGCGGGTTGAGCATCTTGAACCCCCGGTGGAAAACGATAAGAGAGATACAAATACATACAGATACATGAAGAGAATGTGTACATATTTATACATTGTATATACATATCTATATACCCTGGGAGTCCTAAGACCAATTTGTAAAACGGTCTGACTAGGTGATCCGATAAGGAACTTGGTGCCTAGATAGTCTTTGGACTTCTAGGGTATTTATATATATATATTTATAGTTATACATATATATATGTATTGATCACTCTGCACAATATAACAACAATCGTATGAAACTGCAATGATCATCACAAATGAGCAGAACAGGCCCCTACTAAAACATCCTTTAAAATGACCCTTTGTGTTCTTGAGCTGGCTGGGGCACTGCCATTAGTACGACTGGTTCAACCAACATGGAGTCAGAAGTGGTTTTGGAAAGCAGTCGCTCGAACCCAGCAGCTGGTTCTGCAACTGCTTTGTCTGCAAATCATTTGGTGTTGT
Source organism: Durusdinium trenchii (assembly GCA_963970005.1). Taxonomy (NCBI): domain Eukaryota; class Dinophyceae; order Suessiales; family Symbiodiniaceae; genus Durusdinium; species Durusdinium trenchii. The sequence continues at coordinate 985,637 of CAXAMN010021284.1, read as the reverse complement.
CCCATCGGGTCGGCGTTGGACAAATAAGGCATGACATTGGCTGTTTATGTTGTTTCTTTTTTTGGGGGGGCCTTGGTTTACATACTACAAGCTTCCAGTTAAGAGTTGCAAAGTTACACAGTTACACCAAAATTGCTGGACACGAAGGAAGAACAACAAACACTTCTCCTTTCCGCGTCCCCCATTTTTACACTAAGCTCTTAACCGCTGCCTAAAAAGCACGTCAAACAGGCGAATCAACAGAACATACACAGAACGCATCGAAAACAAACAGCACTTCGTGCTGACCCTCTGCCCTTCACGCAAGCCTTGGGCAAAAAGCGGACATCAAGCTCTTCCATTAGCTCAGGCTTCGCCTGGTGTGCGTGCTGGTTGAGGCTAATGAGGTGTGACAGGAAGTATAATATACAATAATAGTATATATATATATACAAAGCATTACAAGGTACGAGTATCGTCTAAGGCTATGGTGGCTCTGCGAATCGATCGAAACCGCAAGCACGAGCCCGCCTTGCAACCTGACGCGTCCCAAAAAATCTAGCTCCCCCAAGCTGAACTTGCCTTGGCGTAGTAGGCATAGAGCTGCCGCGGTGTGGGCGGCTCGCGGCCCTGGCAAGCTAGCACTAAGAGTTCTACAGGATCTGTGAGTGGCACCAGCTGAACCTCTAGAAAATACACCTCGACCCTACGGAGTCACATTATAAATATTAGACAATCAGCAGTGAATTCGCATAGCTAGCATAGCTAATGGACAACAAGAGGTGACATACTGAGGTGGTTAACACAGGATGGTTAATGCCGAGTTTTGCACCTCACCGGCATGAGTAGGGCATGCAGGGCATCACTGCAGGTGATGTCTTTTCGTTTTTGTTGGGGCAGAACAAAACCAACACCCCCTAATTTCCCACCTCAAACCACGAGACAACGGTTCTTCTCGTTCGAGACAGCCATGCGGAACTTCCGGCGGGGAACCGTCGTCGGCGGTCGGACCTCCGGCAGTCGCTCCCATCGATTCCGAATGGGGTCATGGAAGGCACGCACGAGAGGCACCTGAGTGGAGGGCGGTGGTATGGATCGATCAACCCCCCTGGTGATAGAAGGGACGATATATACCAGGACCCGACTCTACAGGTCACCAATTGAGACCTGTTAGGGTCCAACAACCCTCAACTAACAGCCTGGCCAGGAGGGTGCTGGTATAGATGAATGATGATCCACCAAAAGATCATATCATTGAGGATATATGACGCATCATGACATAATCACGACATTTACATTCACAAAAAAACAAGCAAATAATCACATGGACCCACACTGTTGCCGCAATGTTTTTTCACCTCTTTTCATCCGAATGTGCGGTTTTGTGACGCACGGAATGTGGGGCTGGGGAACTCACACGAGTGAAGTCACATGGAATTGGCCAGCCCTTGTTAAAACGCTACGTTTGTATTATGTTTGGAAATTCATGGAAGTTCCCTCTCCTGAGGTTGGTCTGTTTCTAGTGTTTTGGAGGAAGAATCAACCCTATCATCAAACATGGATGGCCATCGATTTTCGACAAAAAACTGGTTACTCTATTCTCATTCTGATTGCCGCATGACCGACTCATGTCCCACCATTCTTCACCCACTTCATGCACCAACCTTACCCAAGCTGGCCCAAGCAAAGGACACCAAGGGGGCGGTTTCAAAACCAAAAACAAACAACATCGCTGCATGGGTTGTTCTCGTTTTCTGAAACCTTTGCTGGTGCTTGGCTGGTCTTGGCTGGGTGTTTCCACCCATCAGTCAGTGATCCTCCCTATAACCTAGTTGCTGCAAGGGCCTGTAGAACAAATACCGCAACACGTCTCACGCGGTTTCACCATGTTTTTTGTTTTCTAACACGCAAACCCATTTGCTTTGAGGGACTCCTGTTTGCTTCCTTTCGCTCCTATGCGGAGCTGCGCTGCATGCTTTTTGGAGTAAAGCAATAGAAAACAGTACTCCTCACTGTCCTATCCCTCTCATGCGTCTGCCCCCCCCAAAAAAGGCCGGTGTCCTTTGACCGCCCGGACCGCCCTGGTGACCGCCCCGTCCGAACGCTCTGCGCGCCGCCACTAGACCGACAGAAGCGCCCCCGAGCGGCGCTTTTGTCGTTGTGCATCGGGTCGCAGAAGTGATGCTCGGAGTCGAACCACAGTGGAGCCTGGACCGGACGACGAAGAACGGACGAACGAACGACAAGGACGACCGGGACTGGTGAGGGACCGGGAAGACGCGGAAGTTGGTGCGCACGCGGAAAGTGAGCTGGAAAGAACACAGCTGACACCTCTTGATGGAACCACATGGCCATGTGTTGGCTGGTCGTTGAAATATATATATATTAGAGGGGATTCATGCATGGTTATTTCAATGTCCGGATATTTGCATGATCATTTGCACTAAGAACATTGCATGGATATACTGTTCCAGCTACTTTTCACATCTCAACGTACTGTGTCCATCAAACCCGTGTGCATTGCCTTTGCGCTTGCTTCAGCGGAAGGCAGGCGCTTCGAAGGCTTCGGGACTCTGCGGATCTATGGAGAACTCCGCGATGAAACGAGCAGCTATGAACAGCTAGGAGTACAGCCATTAGCTCCCAAGACAGTCAACACAGTCAACGATTTGCTACAACAAGTCACATTGGTATGACTACCAGACTAGTAGCAAGAAATCAAGAAGCTACTAGTAACAAGGGCATCGCTGCTAGTAACAAGGTCATTACTACTAGTAGCAGCTAAAAGCTACCAGTAACAAGTCACATTCATGTGAAGAAATCAATTCCTAACATGCGGCCGTGTGATTCACCCACGGTTCTTCGCAACTGCCGGCCACCTTGATGCACACGTAAAAGGTGCCACCCACGACCAACACCCTGGCGAAGAAGCCACGTAGAGCAGCAAAGCATCGGAAGACGGGCGTTGGCGGCAGCGGCGTCCGCTGCATGTCCGAAAACGCACCAAGAACTGGGCAAGCAAAGATTTCGGTCCATATTGCTGGGGCCTGTGCGTCTTTTTGCATCCCCACAAGGTATCCTGAAATCAGAGTGTTGGGACATTTTGGGATGTGAAAAGACTCCAGACCTCTTTCATTAAGACCTTCTCGCAGCCGTCGGACTAGCCGGTAGCCTACTAAAAGACTCCAGAAAAACATCGAAAACACATAGACGAGAGGTGTTTGGACACAGTCACCCCATCCGGATTTTCTGTTCAGACACCACCGGGACACCACCGCTCACCCAAGCCCGGGGTGCCGTACTCGGCTGCTCACCGCGTGTTAGAGGAACACACTGAGGCCGGTTCTTTTGTGACCAGCGAAATGTCTCTGAATCTCGCCCCCTCTGGGGTGGGTTTAGACTATATAGATGGCTAGACGTCGAGTCTAGCCTCCTTCTTTCCATTCGTTGGTCGGAATGCCTGGGTGTCAGTCACCCTATTTGAGCTACAAACCCGTTTGAACAAATCCAGCCATGCTATTTCTGCACCCTAAAATGACTGAAACGCGCACGGTCAGCATCTTCAAACGCTTCTGGTCAGAATCCGTCAATTCAATGGTGAATGATATCGAATGATGGCGATCAACTCACGTTGGAGCACGCCCTCTCCGCCACTGAAGAATATGTCAGACAGCTGCGCATATTCTTACAACATCAACACCAACAGTTTGGGGGTAAACGAACTAAGGCAATCTTCCAGCAATTTCTACATTTCCAGTTCCAAGTTGTTCATGGCTTCGGAGTAGAACCACGTCGACGTCTACTTCGTCTACTTCATGACACCGCAGCACCGCGGCACCGCGCTGAAAACACAAAACAGGATGATCAAAAGAGAGACTCGCCTTTCTGAATGACCGAGAATTGGGGTGCATGTGGCTGAAAAGCATTCCTCTTATTGAGCTTTCTGGTGTAAAGTATAAATATAAATGAAAGACCAAGAGACATGAACAAGAACAAGCAAAAACCACTCCATTCCCCGCCCCCTCGAAAGCTAGGTGGTCATTTCTGAGACCGATGGACCCTCTTGGACCCTGTTGCAAGTGGCCGAAAAAGGTAAAACTTCTGGTGAGATCGCTCTCTGAGAGGACAAGAGAAAGAGAAAGGCCTCAACACCTCCTGAGAAGGTATTTTTGGAGCCCTAGGGGGATGAAGACCCTTTACAGCCAAAAGGCCTCCTTGTGATGCAATGCTTAGAGTTTGGCCGGATTGGCACTTGCTTGAACGTTTGTTTTCCTTGCATTGCCATATCCGACCGACACCATCTCCTTGCCACCCCAGTCAGGGTCCCCGACACAGTGGCGGGCCAAAGCTTTGTGAACAAATGGTCCTGCCAGATTCGCTCATTCGTCCGCGTCGAAGGGGATTCGTCGGTCGCGGCCCAGTCGAAGCATCGACCAGTTGGGGGGTCGCTGTCGTCGTTCCACGTTCGCCACAGTCGACGCAGTCCTTCTGCGCAGTGTTTCACCCACCCTCTGAGACTGCGCCGCCCGGTCGGACGGCCGCTGATGCGCTGTGACGACCACTTGAAGAGCAGCGCCCCACACCACCTGTGACATGATGTGGCCATTGCTAATATCCGACTCCCTCAGTTTGCGCATAAACATACTGTATGCATAATTCATCATAATTGTATAGTGAGGTCCCCCCAACAGGTTTTGCAAGGGATCCACGTACGTACTTCTAGGACGGCTAGGATCATGGAAGCAAGGCTCCACGCATTGGAGGAACATATTGGACATGGTTTTCACGTTGGACATCTTGGTCGGGCTGCAGGTCTTGATCCACGTGTTTCTACCGGCCTGTAAGGTCTGGAGTCTAGTGAACAGTTGATCATAACAGACCACCAAAAAGCGCACGTTTGATTCGCCCTCGTTCTGTGACCACCAAAAACGTGTGCGTTGCAAGCGGACCGTCGGGTATGGATCGTGATAGCGTCTTTAAGGATTTACAGTCACCCTATTCCTGACTTTTTCCAATTCGAAGCTGCAGTCAGACTCATGAGTTCGGACGCTAGCCGCTAGAATACAGGCCCGTCCTACCTTCTCAGAAGGTACTTAGACTTAGGCCCTCCGACACAGGCCCTGACACCCACCCCAAACACCAGGGTTGATAAAGATCGGTATTCCATTTTTTTCTCAGATCTGCGCATCCAAGTGAGAAACACACACACAAACCACACTCATGCGCGACAAGTAGAAACACCAGTCCTTGGGCATGTCGTTCCGTTCCCCTCGGGCATAGCGCTTGTAGCGCTCCTGGCCACTGCACGCCGTGGAGGGTTTGCGGCAACTGTCGCACAAAGAGGGGCAAACGAGACGAGCCCAGAGGATCTACGTGCCCAAGAGTATGCGCCCACGTGTCCAAGAAGAGACGTCCGTGGTGGGTTCTTGGCGGCTTTTAGGTGTAAACTCTTAAATTTGCGTGCTGATGATATCTGAGATATTAATGCGAAACAATCATGCACATAAAACAATCATGCACATATATGCACATATTGTATGATATTAGACAATATTATGCAAATAGATGTGCCAAATGTTACATAAATATCACCACTACAGTTACACCCAAGGGGTTAAGGCCGGTGTGCCAAAATGTCGGCTTTGCAAAATGACAGGTCATGTAAGCACCAATGGCCAGGTAGATGACCTCTCAGTTTGTAGAGAGCTATACTTAGACATTGTCCAGGGGCCATGCCCTAACACTTTCTAAGGAATTCACTGTTCAATGTCACAGACTGTGGATCTCTGGCCTCAACCTCAAAAAACATCAAAGACCCATTTTGTAAGGACATAGCTGCTGGATGTTGCTGGGTCTTTTTCAGCGCCCTGCCAGCCGATCCATGTCCGTTCAGACCCTCCCTATCTGTAAGACAAAGTATCTGCATCACCGTTGTTTTCTATTGCAACGTGTGCATATATGGCTTGGATGCTGGCTGACACTGTGCATCCACAGCACAATGGAAGCATGTTGCTCTCTTACAAAGGAAAACTACATCCGGCCATTTCTCAATCCTCCCAGGTGTATTCTCAACCGTGGTTTTCTTTTTCTTGCCATCGAAGAAGCCAATGGGAATGGGCAGCATGACTCTGGGAAATGACTCTGGGAAACAGTTGCAAGTTTCTTACAAAAAGAGGGTGCGCAACCTGGCCACATTCCTGAGAACCGATTGTTCAGGGTAATGAGCAGGCTCTTACAGAATGAGGGGTGTGAGCCTACCATGATAGCATTGAATTTGACTTCCTTACAAAATGACTTGTGTATAAACACCATGCCAGGCTTCTTACAAAATGATGTCCGGCTTCCATCTTACAAAATGCCCAGGTGCTTGACATTGATTTCTTACAAAATGACCCCTTCCAACCCAGTTATAGGGGCCTTAAGGCCACCAATTTCATAGTGGAAATGGGAATGGGGATACATAAATAGTATACCGCCGTATTTGCTGATTTAGGGGCTCAGCCTCCCCATGCACGGCCCACTCGGTGCTTCACGGCATCCTTCCACGCTTCGAAAGCTCGCCACGTGCCTTCCGCGCTTCGCGCTCCTCGGGGGTCTCCTGGCGGAGCTGCGCATGTCGCATGTCTTGCGGAAGACCCGGGACTCCTACCACCCTCCCCACGACTCCTGGACCCTCAAAAAACACTCTCAACGGACTCCTGCGCCCTCCAACCACATGTCAAAGGAATCCCCGTGGTTTCGACCCTCGACCCATCATGGTCATCTACAACCCTTTCGGTGGCTGAATGGCAATTATTTGGGGTTCCATGTAGTTCGACCCGCAGGGGGGAGCAACTATCATTCACTCACTGGTCATTGCTGCTGATGCAGTGTGTCACTGGTACTGTCACTGGTTTATAGCAACTTCCCATTCAAACACACGCAGGTATCGCCGCGTTTTGACGCTCCGGGATACGAGTGTTTTTTCTGAAGATCTCCGGTGATGTTTGGGAGATGAAGATCCAAAACTACAAGTTTTTCGGAGTGTTCCCCAGGAAAAAAAAAATCCACTTGAGATCATTTGAGTAGGGCAGTAGGGAAGAGCAACATTTGTGGTAAATTGACCATGGTGAAGCCTGTTCTTGTCCCCCCCCAAACAACCGCTGCGGGAACACCCCAAATCCACACACAGTCCTTCAAGTTGCCAAGATTTGTGGTGAGTTCCTTTTCCCCCTTTTCCCGCCTGTTGAGATTGAACAAAATGATTCATCTAACAACGCGTGGTCACTGGTCACCCCTTTTGAGGCCCTGACGGGATTAAACATACACACACACACATAAATATATACACACACACTCCAAAACATGGTCTAACAGGACCTTAGATCCTTGGGAAATTTGCTGAGAATTTAACTCGCGCCCTAAACAACGACAAAAATATATGAACGTGCAATCGGACAAAAACTCTTTTTCTGGAGATGCAAAAAGTAGTTAACTTCGCTCGCTTGAAAACACAAATTATCCCGGCAAGAGGCAAACAGTGTGTGTGCGAGGTCTATAGGCAGAAAGTCTATAGAGATCTAGACACATTGGGGCCCACAAAGTGCTGTGCCTGCCATGAAATCTGCACATCGAGGTTCGTCG
>CAXAMN010021284.1:936582-978025 GCA_963970005.1 Durusdinium trenchii | reverse complement strand
CACAAAGTGCTGTGCCTGCCATGAAATCTGCACATCGAGGTTCGTCGAGGTTCACAAAGTGCTGTGCCTGCCACGAAATCGCACTTCAAGGTTCACAAAGTGCTGTGCCTGTCACGAAATCTGTGCATCGAGGTTCACAAAGTGCTGTGCCTGCCACGAAATCACACTTCAAGGTTCACAAAGTGCTGCGCCTGTCACGAAATCTGCGCATCGAGGTTCACAAAGTGCTGTGCCTGCCACGAAATCTGCACGTCAAGGTTCACAATGTGCTGCGCCTGCCACGAACTTAGCCACGCCGGCCCGCAAACCCGTTCTGAACGCAGCCCCCAGATCCTTTCTTTCCAGGGGCCCCCATCCCGAATTCATTTTTTGAGGTCTTAGACAAGGATTTGGTTAGGTCCCATGCACTGCGCCTGGCGCTCACAGCAAACTATCTCAAAGCAGCGCTTTCTCTGTGCACGCGGTAGCTCAGACCGGAGCTTGCGGAACGCTGCTGAACACACACTTGCAGAATCCTGAGCCACATTGAGCCACACCAGCCAGCTTGCTGACTTTTTGTGCAGCTTGTGCCAACTTGTCCTTCAACCACTCCGCATTTTGGCTAGCCCACGAGCTATGCACCGTAGTGACGCGCAAGCAGAAGTCATCCTCATTGGCAGCATCAATGTTACGAGGCGATGTTGCCTGGAAGTAGCGCCATCTGCGCTCAGCATCCACACATTATTGGCCAATCGCTTCTCCACTTCTTGGATGATTTCAGCATCAAGCTCACGCATGATGTCCAGCATTGTGTGGTCCTCAGCGAACTTGTAGTCAGAGGCCACAAAGTCCAGGAAACTTCTCCATGAGTCCTGCAGTATGTATGACCCAGCCAGTGCAGATAGAGGAGGCCCCAAAAGCACAAACAACAAACAGATACAATATTCACAGTGTCCTGCCTGCTTCGCGGTGCTCAGGCCAAAGCGGCAGCACAACGCCACCGCATGTCTGCGCCGGGCCTCCTTGAGGTCAAAGGAGCTCGACACATCCGGCTCCAGTTTTTGAAGGGTGGCGCCCGCGTCGAAGTCGAGCGGCAACCATCCAGTGAATTTCCCCCGGGTCATTGCTGCGGACTCGCCCTTCCATGCCAACTTGAGAGTCTCGTCTTTGGAAATCGGGTGGCTGCACGGCCGGGTTTTGTTCCCTTCCTTCTTGTTCTGGTTGAGGAAATCGCGGGCTCTAGGTTCTATGTCCTTCTCTGAGATCTGATGGCGTGCCGCAAAGGTGGCTGGCTTCACCAGCTCTCCAAAAATCGTGTGTTCCAGCAAACGTTGGACTCCAAGAGTCTGGCAGGACCTTCACCTCTTAAAGAAATGGGTGCTGCCTAAAACCTTTTTACTGCAAGTGAAAAAGGGATCCGGGCCCTGTCGAGATTTAATCCCCAAATCCTTTTTCCACAGAACCTAAAAAGGATCTAAGGCCAAGCCAGGTCTGAGCCCTGAAAGCTAAATAGCAATGAAGCCAAAGAACTTGCTTCCCATCCCTAATCAAGAGCTGTGCACCTCTGGCCTCCATCCACGCTTGGGCCACCTTCCTGGTGAAGCATTGCTCAAATCGAGCACAGTGACCAGGTGTTCCAACTCACTCTGGTCCATTTGAGCCAAGTACCTATAGGATAAACAGGATCGAGGTTTTACGCTACGTTCTGGAACGCGAGTTTTGAGAACGCACGTTCAGAACGCCCACACGTGCGTTTCAAGTTTGCTAAGGCCACGAAATCTGCAAACGAGCCGCATGTCCAAAAGTCACGATTCACTGCACCTGTCACAAAATCAGAGCGCCTCGAAGATCACCACCATGTCCAAAGTGCTGTACCTGCCGCGAAATCTGCACTTCGAAGCAAAGCCGCTCCGATCCCTTGCGCCTGCCACGAAAAATGACCATCATGTGCGAAAATGCGCGCGGCACCATAACGAGAGCGCAGTCACTAGAAGCACCCGCCGCGGGCCCCCAGATTTTGCGAGCCTGCACAGTCGAAATGCATGTCGACGATTTCGAGAGGCATGCATGTACTGTAAATAGCAGCGAATTAGCCGCACACGCCCACGCGGCACAGCGATCTAAGCACAGCTTAACCACTACCGTAAGAACCCCTAAGTGTGTCCACACTGTTTGGGAAAAAAGAAAACACATCCACTGGAATTCATCGCCCAGGCTCTCCTTGTCCCAATGCTCTGTCCAGTGCTCTCGATCCACCTGGTGTGCTTTTTCGGGCGGTGAAGACGTCAGACGTCAGACGTCGTCAGATCGAAGGAAGACGTGGAGCCCTTGATGCGGTTGATGTTAAGAGACTCACATGGAACCTGTAAGCTACTGGGCTGTAGAGGAAAACCGTCTTCCAAAGGTCCATTTTCAGAGTCCTGGCTATGACCAAGTTCGCCCAGGATTGCGTCGCAAAGAGGTTGTCAACTATGTTGAATGCAGCTTCACCTACTTTGCCTATTCCCATTACTTTCAGGAGCTTCCCCTTACTGTGTCGATGTTCAGAAGCTTGCAACCTCTGTCAAACACCAACATCTCCAAGTTGAGAACTGTTTCTTTTCGAATCGCAAAGGGCCCACGACATTGAAGTCAGCATGGGTGACTGGTCCATTGAAGGAGGAGTTTTGCCACCCGACTGGTCCTTACAGCAACGGTGAAGGCATCGGAAAACAAACTGTGAAAAGAACATAGTGGTCCCTCCACAACCCAAATGGTACCTGAAGACATGCACCTCCAACAAGACATGTTAAAAAGGTCCATTCTAAAAAAAAATCGGACCTGGATCTTGTGCTTCCAAACTCGATGTTCAGGGCCTTTTGTTGGCATGCGACCCACTCCAGGGGATGGTTCCTTGAACCTCTAGGGGATGGTTGCTGGCAACTTTGTGGTCAGCTTCAGTCTTTCAGTCGGAAGAACACCTGAAGAACTACAAGAGGGATCTTGTCATTTCCACAACCGGGACTCTTGTCACTGCTAGTTTTCGTGATACCCTTGAAATGGTCACCAGTCAAATTCAGCAAGTGCCCATATCCAAAATATCTCACAGGGCACGTGCGCATGTTGATTGTCAAGCACCCCATGTTGCTTAGGCCACTACATTACCAGAATAAAAAACCGACGACCTTGGAAGTTGACCCTCAACCAACAACGTCTCCACTGTGTCGGCCACTTCGTCTCCACCTGGTGGTTCACATTGGTTCCAAACTTGCTGAACTGCAAGTCCTGTGCGGCACGAAAGGGTCAATGGGAATGGTCAAAGCAACAAAACTTTGTGAAATGGAATTCAACTGGCCTGGAATTGTGGAATAAGGTGGTCTCAACTGGACTTAGTGGAATCTGACAACTGCCCGGTCCCTATGGAATTCATGTCAACAAGGTGATGTTTCACCCACTCGTGGTGCGGCGGACTACAATTATCAATCATCCAAACGCGAGTCGACAACACCTCATGTTCACATCTTCGAGTATAGGGTCCAAACTTTGGAGTATTCTTGGAGTAGTTCATGGCATCTGATCCGCCTCTATTCCAAACCACTGTAAGGAGGCCATATAGTAAAGCAACCCAGGTTGCAGTTAACCGACCTCACGGACCGGACGACCGGTGGGCACCGCCGAGCGGGCAACCGGTGGCAGGCCATGGGCGGTAGCGGTTTGGGAAGAGGAACCCCTGAGTCATCCCTAACCAAAGGGTTTCCATGTGGGTTTCCAAGAGTCACTAGCTCGCGGTCTCAGATCTCGAAGAGCTTCAAAGTCAAAAAGTCCAAGAGTCAAAGGTTCGTTCGTTTGCCAGCTTTCCATGTGGGTTTCCGGAAACGGTCCCGGATGGGGTGTTTGGTGGGCATCGACTTCGTACGTCGTCCGACCTTTTGGGTGTTTGTTGTTCTGTTCCATTACGGTACGGTCGAAAAGGCGGAAAAGGCGGAGGCACGGCGACGTGCAAAGGACCTAGAAACAACACAAAGAGGCGCCATTTTGGCTTTACACCGATTTTTTTGAACATAGAAGAGGTCGTGGCGACCCCTACCCCTCAAAGGAAGAAGCTTGCGGCCGTTTTCGGAAAGGCTGAACACCAACACACGAGCTGCGGAAGGCCAACATCGGCCAGCTTCAGAGTGCTTTGTGTATATTGCTTGGGTGTATCCTATTCCCTGGGGTTCGGGTATATTGGCCTTTCCATCTCTAAAATAGTGATGCTCTTGTTTACCTACTGTTATAGGTCCAACCTGGGCCACCTACCAACAAAAATTGCTTCGATCGACCTTCAAAGATTGAAGCTCGAATCGAGGCACCTTGATGCACTTTGAGACACTTCAAAGTTTAAACCCCAAGGTCTGCCGCCATGTTCTGGAACCATTGCCAAGACAATCCAGCCGTGTTCTTGAAGCTCAGTGTTCGTGTCTTCTGTCATTGGAAATCACAAGCAAGGTCAACTGCAGCTCCTACTGAATGTGGAGAGAGCTCTTCCCTTAAACATGCTCTGCTAGAACTGGGTAGAAAACCCTGACTCACCCCGCGTTGAAAAAGCCGCTTTTCCAACGAAATCAGGTCTCGCGACCTGGTCGTAGAGCGCCTTCTTCCAGGAGTCGCTCAGCCTCGGTGGGCCACCGGAAAAACAAAGTTCTGAAGCTTGTGAAGCGATTTCGAGGATGGGTTTTGGACCAAAGTGCTTGGATCTCTGTCTCTGATTTGGTGTTGACATGACTTCATTTGACTTCTGATTAAACAATCTGGGCCCATCAATCCAACAGGTGTGTCTCTTTGTGCCAACGACCTCCAGGTCACCTGCTGTCATCGACCGGGCAAACTGTTTGCTTGGAGGTGTTTGTGGTGTTTGTGGTGACGAAACGTCACCATCAGTCACCTTGTCTACAGGATAAACGTCAAGTGCTATGTTTTTTTTAATGCATGTTCATTTGATCTCCTAAAGAACCATTCCTGAGACTCAGACTGCCCCTTTTTAAACACCTTGTGCAGCATCTGAGCTTCTTCAGGCCATGTGAGGTATCAACTGGTGTCGCATGAGCTCTCTTAATTGAAAGGACTGGCTGCATTTTAGAGCTGCCCGCAAAGTCCAGAACCTGAATCCTGGGCTCGAACTGGCAGCTAAGTTAAGGGTCTGGATTGTGTAGTTAAACAGGGAAACCCAACCAATAGGTTTTGGTCTATGTTCCTTCTTTCAGGGCATCTTTGCGAGGTCTCCCTATTTTAGCACATATATGCACATATCCATTTGAACAAATCCACATGGATTAATACACTCAACAATTGTGCCCCTCCCCAGATGTGGACATGGTTTTTTCACCAACAAACACCTTGACCAACCGCCCAGACGCTCTGTTCACAGCCCGACCAGTCTCCGTCCAAACCGGATTGGGGTCAGACCCCAAACCCTTCTACGTCTGGGCGGTCCGAAATCAGGGCTCCGTCGGGCTCCGTCTTTGAGGAATCGAATCCAAGAACTGCAAGTGGTTAACCGGAACGTCCCGCTGTTTCACTCCCAACAGCTCCCTGTTGTTCTTGAAAACAAAGGACGTCGCGTCTGGGCGACCGGAGCCCGTGAAGAAACCAGCGAAGTCGTTCAAGTCTTCACAAGAACTCTTCACTCTTGCTGCCCCAGTAGCGTGGCATGTGCCTCTTGAATCTCTTTGAAGCGAGCTTCCGCCTCCGGAGCAAAACACTGGAACCCCCTTTTGGGGGCTTGGATGAACTTGTGTCCGATTGATGGAAAGAACACATTACATGACACTCCCTGGAAAAAAATCATGGAAGCGGGAAATGGTCCCCCTCAATTTTCATCTACAAACAAGAGTCTATTAGTATACCACCTGGGGCATGGAAAGCCAAGGTTAGCAGCCGACGAAACTTGCTCTGTCACGGTCCAACGCGAGCGTTTGCCAGGACTACATTGGGGTGGCCTTCAAGTCAGTTGGTCAGCATAGAGTTCTGGGCACTTTTGACAGCAAAGAGAAAAACAAGGTGGATAGAGAGATCCTTCTACGCCAATCGACAAGTTCTTGGTTTCACCAACTTTGCCAACCATGGCACCACCGACTGCGGAAGAAGGTGTTGTTAACAAAGATGTTGTTATAACATGTTATAAAACTAATTTGTCTTTGATGACAGTCGTTAACAGCATCTTGTGCGCAAAGAAGGTCCAACAGCCACATGCAGTTGGCCTATATTCTTGTTTGTGAAGCCTGCTGGCGAAAATCACTCAATATAGTTCAAGCATGAAACCCTTGACACTTGGGTTAAGCTTGCAGGGAGGAGAAAGAATCACGTGAACTCGTTCATCTTCCGTACCCGTCACGCATGACGCACTTCCTCATGTCACGCATGACGCCACATGACGCCACATGACCTCAGGAACGCGCGTGTTTCGCTCGACCTCAGCATCATCCACGTTCTTGTCGGGATGATACTTCTTCGCTAAGCGCCGGTACCTCCGGAGTCTCAAGCCGATGGTCTTGGAAGTTGTTGGCAACAATTGCCTTTCAAGGCACATGAGATAGGCTTGTAGATCTTTGATTTAATGGTTCCCAAACCAAAAAGATAGACCACAAAAACCAACGTCCCTAACGTCAGAAACAGACCGCCACCCTACGAGTAGGGCGTCCTGAAGCCCGAACAAACAGCCTTTTAACAGCTTCAGGTTCCAGCTCCCCGTTCAGCCTAAAAGGCCGATGCTGCCGTTCAACCTCGCTGCGGCTCACGCTTCCTTGATTTCCTCCTTCTTGGCTTTCTGGGAGACCTCCAAGATGTCATAGTACCTCGAGGTGTCCAAAGAAAACCCACGAGAACCGAGACTACTCGGTCGCAGTAGATCGGTTCTCGACCCTGCGTCCAAGGGGGATGCGAGGTGTGCCGGTGGAGCCACCAAAGCTTTTGTTGCTGTTTTTTTGTCCAGAAACAGTTCCTGAATGTTCCTGATCATGTCTGACCTTGCAATCTGGTCTGGCGATCTTGCCCTACATCTTCCTATACTGTATACACCTATCACCTGTCACCTAGTGTCACCTATTCATGGAGTTGTGAAGTCTCATCATCCCCTGAACACCCTCAGCTGCTTTAAGCTCTGCACGTGCGGCTGCTTTGGCGTTCAGCCTCCAGCGAATCGTGCATGCGTTGACCAAATGGGACTCACCAGCAAAGCATTTCATCCTATGATCCGAATGTCACCTGATACTTGTCTGTAGTTCCGTTCCAATGAGTCTTGTTTGGCTTACACATCCTTGCAATTGCACGCCATTGACAACAGCAACAGCAGGCTTTTGGCAGCCTAGTTGGGGTGTGCCATGAAGCAAAGACAAGCGGTGGTTGTTTTCTTGATTAAATTCGTCAGGGAAACAACCACCTGTGTGTGACTCCTTCTAACGTACTCTCCTTCTAACGCGCTGCTCCGCCCAACAACACCCAGTCACGCCGCAGGTCTCTACTGGGGCTTCCGACCGCAAAGAAGCGCCTCCCACACCGGTGAGAGTCCTTCCGACACGCAGCGAAAGGCAATGCGAAAGCCATACCGCCGGCAAAGAAAAAGCCCTGGGAGTCATCCGTTTTCATCCCAAAGATCTGGGTCTTTTGGAAAGGAACACTGTTTTCTTTGTTGAAGAGATCCCTGATCGCTTCCTGAAGCTCCAAAAAAGGGGCTCAGGCTGAGAAAAAGTGCTCA
The DNA here is from genome assembly GCA_963970005.1 of Durusdinium trenchii. Classification (NCBI taxonomy): domain Eukaryota; class Dinophyceae; order Suessiales; family Symbiodiniaceae; genus Durusdinium; species Durusdinium trenchii. Next base: position 970,335 of record CAXAMN010021284.1, on the reverse strand, counting down.
CTCGAAGGGAAAAAGCAAAACAGAATATATTGTATGACCTCTGGGCTTTGATACATATGCTAAAAAGAGGTCACTTATTATGTAATTGTATGACTGTATTTGTTCGCAGCACATTTTGCAGGTTTCCACCTCTGGTCCAAACAAACCCAACATTCTCTTGGGAACACCCTGGCGTTGCGCTTCACTTAGCACCCAGATTCAGAGCACTTGGTTGTGGGTCAGTGGAATAAGATGATCAATGCGACAAGCGACATTTCCAAACGACAAAGTGAACTTTATTCTGAGGCACCTCCAAAACTTTCTAAAAACTTGAGCTACTGCAAATAACCTGAAGGTTCAGGAATCTGCCGCAGGTGCACCAGCAATGTCAAACAAACGTAACCTCCAATGAAGCAGCTTCAGCTCCCCACGTGAACGCGCAAACGCCTGAGCATAGATGCGAGCCACAGGCCTCCAGCTGAACTCAGCCGCACTCAGTGCGGCCCCGCAAATGATGGAATATGATGGATGTGTCTTGCTATGTGCATAGTAGGCGGACCATGTCTTGCAATCATGTCTTGCAACGCCACAAGTGTATTAACCCGGCAAACATGCAGGTGTATACCTAGTTGACCTATACAAATGATTGATATTTTTGCCAGGCCCCCCTTGTAGTTTACATTGCCTACAAGGCCCACAGCCAATGGCGATCTCCAATTGGCAAGAGCTGCACGCAAAATTCCACGGCCATAGGCATCAGTGTGGAACTCTTCTTCTGTAAAGCAATTGCAGAATTCTCTTGTCAACGGTGTGCACCGCAAAAACGGACGCCGTGGCCAGTGAAGCACCAACCCATATGACGACCACATAAAACACCTGAAACGAAAGCATAATGTTGGTACTTCTAAATACCCCACTCATTCATGAATAAGCCAGTTTACCCCACAGCAAGTCATTAGCAGTTTTCAAACACTTGTTATTTCTTTGCTTGCAACACGCCAGCAAACTTGGCACAGCTTACCGAAATAGATAAATGGAAATGGTGCTTTAGCAGACTTTAGCACTGACTCTGCCTCACCCGGTTGCTCACCCATTCACGCAAGACACCACCCTGCGCCTTCGCAACAGCCGCGCGCAGCTGCGACAGAGCTGCATCGCAGGAAAAAGCAGAGAACAACGTGGCGGGGGCACTTGAGATTTGAAGTCTCAGCTTGATTATTCCCTTTGTTACTAGTAGCTTCTTGTTCCTAGTAGTAAGGCCTAGTAGCGTCCCTGCTCCTAGTAGCGATGCCAGGAGCCCCTAGTAGCTTTTGCTTCCGGCAATTCCTAGAATTGCTTCTTCTCAAATTACTGCACACTGCAGCCAGAGCCATAGAGCTTCTGGGGTATTGATACGATGGTCAAACTGCCTGGAGTGAGTAGAATCGACCTTACATTTTGAGCAAATGGTCTTGGCACAGGGTCTATCTATTATGGTGTGTATATATACTCTAATAATGGTCAGACATCCAAACCGAACCCATTATGGTGCGTTAGTGTAAACGTCTCCTGGAATCGGGACTTGGCATCTCGGTTCTTAGACTGTTGTGGACTGTCAAGTTTTCTTGCTGCTGTGGAACTCTTACAATCGTTTCTGGTTTTATTGGAATGTTCATGTCCTCTGTTGTTTTTGCTAGAAATGTGTTGGACTGACGTGTTCAATACAGCAGCAATTGGAGTGTACCAGTATCTTCACCTTTCTTTGATGCTGCTCTGCCACGGCCTCTGATTCCCTTAGGTGGTTTGATCACAACGGTCCTGATCCTGCATCCTCATAAGCTTCCGGTCAACAAGTGTTGATACGAACAAAGGTTCCCATCCTCACTGTTCTATGACTCATTAAGCTATCATGAAATCCGGCGGCGGTTGTCATCGGACCTGCAAATACATATCATTTCTCCCTGAGAAGGTACGGGTGGAGGGCTAAAGCATGGATTCTTTTCATCTGCATTTTGCCCTCTGTCAGTCAGTCAGCTTGAGTGAAGAATTTGGCAGGATGCAAAGGCCAATTGAACCATGTCAATGAGGTGTTTCACCCTTTGTGGGCTCTTGCGCTTCCCAAGCCTGCAGGACCACAAGAGGAATTCTAGACAACTACACATGTACTGAAAACCAAGTGCTCCGTCTTCAAGCACACACACACAGCCATTGCAGACCACAAATACATGGAAATATGGCAATCCACAGTCTGTAGCCATGTCCCTTTGTGTTTTTGTCGAATTGTCCGTTTTCTTCTCTATCCTCTCTGGCACTCGACCTGGCATTCAGCCGCTACCAGTACTTCTTAGACTAACAGCCTGCAGCAACCTGGCGAAAGCCACTGGTTAACAAAGGACCACAGAATACTGTTACTTTTGGGGCCTCCATCAGAACGAAGTGGATGATAATTGTTTGCAGTCAATATAGCACATTTGCCTGATTACACCTATACATTGTATACCCAAATCATCCCAAATTAATTCCACTAAAAGCTAAACAACCGCTGTTTGCACATCGGTGTGCTCCATGCAGAGTGACCAACAAAAAAGAGCTTTCAGCTTGCGTGTCTTACGCAGCCCTCAGCTGCAAGACAAGTCGAAGTAGATTCGGCTGATCATGCTGTTACCGCGGCAAATACAGGTCTGTATTGAAACAGGGAGCCCTCCCAGTTGGAAAAACACATTATACAAACCCTATTGGTTTGGATGTCTCCCTAAAATACACACCCATACCGCATACTGCGTCAGTATCCAGAATCCTCCTCAATCCACGTTTTCATGGTTTTTCAATACGTTTTCTTCATGAGACCATGGTGACCATGAAACCACGCTCCAAACATCTCCATCCGGAACACCTCGGCCTTTTGCAACGGAAGGCGGGTCAGGCGGGTACACTAACGTCGCCCGCGGAGGCACGGACGGGCACGGCCGGGCACCGGCTCCGGTTGGTCGAACTGGGCGGAGCTCGGAGCTCGGCCTACGCGACAATGCGCAGATGCGCAGAGATCCTTTAGGTTCATCTTGAGACATTGAAAGCCACTTGGAGACATTGGCACAACTTACATGGCCTCCACAACGTGTAATCTGAAAACACGATGATTCGACGGATAAGAAAAGAAAGAATTACTCGAATGAGATTAGCGCATCTGCCTAAATTGCTTCAATTTGTCAAACGCTTGGCCTTCAACCCACAAATCACCACCTTGCACAAAGGCATATTGATGCATCTTGCAATCATGATGTAAAAAGTACACAAACCAGCCTGTCATGCGATGGTGGGCCATCCGACCGGCAGCACACTAGCATACGATTCCAGTTAGCAGCATGGTGGGGAACAAACCAGCAGCTTGGCCTGGTTTCTAATCCACGGACCATGCATGATAGGCTGTGAATAGACTTACCTGGGAGGTCAACCTACGGTTTGGGGCTACAGGTGACCCACAGCCATATGTGTTTTGATGTGCATTGCGTTTTCTTCGTTCTCCATGCCTCCGCAGCTCGATATGATACGGCGAGCTGCACGAACTGCAAGCTGCAAGCAGCTGCGAGCGGGTCGCATTGGAGCTGCTATGATACAAAGAGCAGCAGGGTGCGGCGGACAGGGCGGACACTTGACCCTGTGGCCCAGCTGCAACATTTGTAATGACACCAATTAACTCAATAGATGTCCTGAATTCTGTCGCAAACTGTAGGCAAAGAAACCGAATCTTGGGGTAGGGGGTGTGAAAACTATGTAATGATATGTAATGTATATATATATATATATTTGTTTATTTTTTCGAGAATTGTTTCATATGGTTTCCCAGCTCCATTCCATCTAACTCCAGGATTGTTATTTGGGGTAGTCTGACCTTCACTTCACATAGCGATCGTCTCCAAACCTAGTAGCGATGGCCTCCAACCTTGCGCCCCACCCTGGCCGGCTCCATCGCTCATGCGGAATCGCTCCTCGTGAATCGATCCAAAGCTCGGGCGACCTGATCGGTCGCCCAAAAAACATTGACCAGTCTGGGCGTTCAGGTAGGACCTGCAGTTGTTGATTGCACGGCTCAAGCTTGATTATCTTTATTCACTACTTGCCGCCACCAAACACAACACACACACACACACACCTAGCCAAAACAAGAACGAACAGGAGTTGTTTCCTCAACTTTCCTATCTTTCCTGCAAACCAGATCCAAATTCGAGAATCCCAAATACTTTTGTTTGCATTCAATCTTTCCTCGACTCCCATCACATAAAACCAGCGCTTCGTTCACCCGGTGGTGAAAACCCAGTTCTGTCGAAGCGGTCCGTGCGCCCGGTCTGTTGGAGCAGAACTGGGCAACAAAACGACGCAATTCTGGCTATACATCCTGTTGTTTAACACGATACTTCTTGTTGAACATTAGTACTACTGCATTGTAAGGCCAATCCCATATATATATATATAATATATATATATATGCTGGCCTATCCAATAGCACTACCAAATTAAAGAACAACGCATTTCGGACACCCCTCAATGCAGTTCTCTGTGTCGTTCAACTCGCTCTTTACTTTACTTCCTACCAACATGCCCCAACATAGTTTTGTGTGATTCTTGTTTTCAAGTCTTGATGCCATTTTGATTCAAAGGACTATGATTACATGAAACATTTTCCGGGAGGAGTGGCTTGGCTTTGAAGCTTTTGCTGGGAAACCCATCTCTGCGGGTCCTCCTATCTTGGGGGTTCCCTTCTAATTATAAGCAACGCTAATAGGGTGGACCCTTACTTCCCAGGGTAGCGACCCCGAAACAGATCGAATGGTCGAGACAACATGTCCAGAAAAACCATGTCGATCTGGTGTCAAACACATGGTACCACTGTGCCACATCTGGAACGACTTGAACAATCCTTGTGGTGGGCTCCAATTTGGAGCTGGGCCATCATGCTTCTAAGTTTTGTCTTTGAGGACCACTGTAACACAGTGCAGTGTTGCTGCTCATCTGGTCCTACACGAAGGCCTCTCAAATCATGCCACTCAGCTCCTCAACTCCTCGCCGAGATGAGAAGAGCTCAAGGATATGCGAAGACGCGGATGGCATGGTCTGACCAAGGCGATGATCTATACGATATATGTGTTTAACGATGTTCTTTGGTGGAGAACTACAGTTGGATGTCACTCAGGTGTTCCTCTCAAAGTAGAACTTCTGTAGATGTATGTTACGTTGGACCGGCTCATAGCACCTCCAGCCTGGGAGGCGCTCTCTTTCGGGTGTTTTCCGCAGACTAAAACCACCCAAAGTGGTTGCAGGATGTTTGTTAGGGCGTCCAATTGAAATCTTGGAACCCACCCTTATGAAGCCTGGACATTCAACTGAGGATACCCAACTACCAGCGGCCCTCAAAACCATTAAAAAAACAAGGTTTTCACACACAAAAACCATGTTTTTTGCCAGCGAAAACCAGGTTTTTTTTTAATGGTTTGTGGGGCCCCTGGTAATTACCCGCAGCAAGCCCCCGGCCCGGCACACGCGCCTTGCCCGCTGTCGCTTTGAGGCCTGGTGCGTTGTGAAGTGAGAAGACCAAGTTGGTCAACACAAAGAACATTTCAGTTCGAAAATCGTTTGTTTTTTGTTTTGTGTGTGTCGAGTTTTGACCGAATTTACAACTTATTTTAGTGAGAATGACACTGAGTGAAAGCAAACATGGAAGGGCCAACAGACCAACCTCAACAAAACATCCCTGTTCTCATTTGAGGGGTGGGGGTGTGCAGGCAATTTTGTGTCAATAAAACGACGGCCCTCCAGAATTTCCCTACAAAATGCATTAACATTCAAGGCATAAAAATCGTGGACTGACAAAGTGATCTACTATGTAATGGGGTCCCTTACCCATTTTTAAGTTTTTGATATTTTTTACATATGATTTTATAGTGCAATTTCTGGTGAATCAAAGGGGATGGACACTCCCATTCTATAGTAGATCAATGCATGTTATAACTATATCAAAAACCATTTAAACAAAAACAAACGATACATCGGTCTGCAGCGTTCATCAGCATCCAAAATTTCTGAAAAAGATCAAGCAAGCCAAAACATGTCAAATAGTCAAAGATAGTCTAAGATCGTCCAAGACAAATAAACTAATCAAACAATTTGGAAAACAGCGTCCTTTTTTCCCTCTCCCAAACAAACGATCCTTTGGTCTGTTGATGGCCTTCTTAAAAGCAGTGAAAAAGTGCTATACAAAATGGGTGGCCACGAAGGCACTTTTTCACTTTCCTGGGAATGATATGCACCAATCACTATAGTATCCTGTGGCCTTCAGAATGTCCGGAGGGGGTCTGCTATAAAATGCTACCCTGTGAGAGTGGCCTTAGGGGGCACCATTCTGTAGTGAAAATGGGAAGGAGGATAACAAAACGAAATTCTGGCAACTGGTTGGCTATTCATAGGCTGAGGTCATGAAATGCTGCACTGCAATCTTTGGTATCAGTCGCCACTTTTGGAGCATGCAGAAAGGCGTCATCATCCCATGAACGTGGGATCCGACTGCTGGAGAACACCAAAGTACTGCGCCTGCCACGCAAATCAAAACAGCACAGCGGTAGAGACCCAGCGGCCCCGGCCAGCACCGGGGCATACATCCGACCCCTGGAGCGGCACAGCGGCGGAGACCCAGCAGCCCCGGCCAGCACCGGGGACTGTGCGAGCACGCAAATTGGTTGCTGACAATCGGTTGATGACAATTGGTTGATGACAATTGGTTGGTGACCATTGGTTGGTGGAAATTTGTTGTTGACAATTGGTTGGTGACAAACTGGTTGGTGGCAAGTGGTTGGTAGCAATTGATGGGTAGCAACTAGTTGGTGGAAATTTGTTGGTAGCAATTGGTGGGTGGTGATTGGTTGGTAGCATTTGGTTGATGAGTAGCAATTGGTGGGTGGCAATTGGTTGATGACGACAACTGGTTGGTGACAATTAGTTGGTCGCAATTGGTTGGTGGGAATTTATTGTTGACATTTGGTGGGTGGCAATTGGTTGATGACAAAAGGTGGGTGGCAATTGGTTGATGACAGTTGGTGGGTGGCAATTGGTTGATGACAATTGGTTGGTGACAGTTGGTGGGTGACATTGGTTGATGACAAATGGTTGGTGACAATTGGTGGGCGACAATTGGTTGGTGGCAATTGGTTGGTAGCACTCAGAGCGAGGAGGAGGAAGGAGGAGGGAAGGACGAGCGGATACCAGACTAAAAACCAAAGCCCCACACGTCAATGTGGGGAACAAGATCGGCACGAGGAGGAGGAGGAAAGCAACTTTCATCACTAAGGACCATTGCCGTGTTGCCGTTGACGGCATGGGCTAGTCGGTTCCGGTCCTGCAAGGCGGCATTGATTTCAACTTCAACTGGTTGGACTGCGCACGCTTGGCTTCGAAACCCGTCCGAGATTGAACGCGCGGTGTTCCGGTTCAACGTGTGGGCAATCCGGCTCCTATCCTGCGACGCAAACGTCAAAACAAGCCGCTGAGTTTTTTGTTTTGTACGCTTGAAGGTTTGGAAAAGTGTAGGCTCGTAAACACTGTACGCCCCTTGCTGGACAGGAACTGGTTGGGTCGATAAGACCCCCGTAAAGCAAAAAAGTCACGTTGCAGCTTGTGTCTGACTGGCTAAGCACACGAGTCTATTCTACTGAGCACAAAACGTTGCCACACGAGGTCCAAGTTGCTTAAGCTGGGCGGCCGCCGCCCGAAGTTTGGCTCTTTTGAGCCTGGAACAAAACATGAAGTTTTCAGGTTTAATGCCACATTGGTGGGGTTGTTCGTGGCGAGCCCGTGGCGGCAGTGACGCAGTATAAAGCGGATGTCTGGCGCCGTCCAAAAAACGTGAAACACTAATAAGGCCCGCGTGGACAATGTGGACAGGGCAGCGTTCCTGATGAGGCAACATATCTAAAGCCTAAACTCAAAAAACTCTAAAATATGTTTTCCTCCGCACGTGCATTCGGTTTCGGGCGCCAAGCGTCCGCACGAAGCCTTCAGCAGCTCCGGACCCGTCCGTCGCGACGCGTGCACTGAGGACCCGTGCGGCGGCTGTGCTGGGTTTCTTCTTGGGAGCACCACGTGGCGCTGCCTCGGAGGATGGACGAGAAGACGCTACTGGCCAAGGGTTTTGTGCAGACCCTATGGGGAAAAGCCACACTACAGGTTTCAACAGATGTTTCATTGGCTGCCAGGATTTCGGGAATCAGTAAAGGGGGGAGGAGAGATCACTCACTCTAGTTGATTTGCGTGGGCTGCTGGAGGACTTCCTTCAACAGGTTGGTGGACCCTCTAGCCCCGGAGCACGAAGCTCCTGTCCACTGTCCATGAAACTATGTATACTTGGAAGCTGCAAGTCACCAAAAACGACCAAACATACCAGGACCATCCTGTCTGGCTGTCCTGTCTGGAAATCCCTAAGTAGTGTCTATAGGGAAACCGGGACACCCAAACAAGGATGATGCTGCTGTCAGTTGGTCAACATCGAGTCGAACTGGACTTCTAGGGTTATAAAACACCAAACCGATCGAATTTTGCCCTTCGTCAACTCCTGGTCGCTTGTTCGCGACGATCACTGCCCGCACGGTTGGAAAGGTCGCCCAATGCACACCAGATGATGCGCAACCGAGCAACCAGGACTCTGGATGCTTATTGCATGACAATATGAATATGTTTGACATTGTTTGACTGGTTGACCTGTTTCTATAGTTTAGTGTCCAACAATGCCTGCAATTCTGTTAATTATTCCACACATACTTCCACACATACCTCTTTCAGTCATACACTGCATGGTAGGACCCTCTGAAAAATGTAGATATCAATCCACGGGGTTGAAAACTCAAATCACTACTAATTACTGTAAAATTCTAAGATCCGGAGAGTTTTGAGATCACCTTTTCTATGCGGGTACGCTGAGCATAGACCAACTTGGTCCCCATCTGGAATCATAGATGTATTATTCCTGTGTGGTCCGACAGACCTACCCATCCTGGCATATTGATGTCAACAAATCTAATAAATGTCTACATTTGTTGAACAAAACTGTGAAAACACATGAGCATTGAATATGACATGCTGAATCTCAAGGCCGCCTTTTCTCCTGTTCATCTTTAAGGCTCTAGGATTTCCAGGTCCCCATACCTCTAATGCCCCAGCCTACCAGGTCGACACGTCCCACCTCTGCATCCCAGCTCCATTCTAGTTGTTCAACTTTGTCTGCTTAGACTGTCTTGGCCTCTGGAAATCTTCCTCCCGTGAGGTTCTCTGTGCCTCACTTTTGGAACTCTATTTCTCAGCCGTGCTCCTTCACTGGCGTACCCAAGTTCCCACCCCTGCCAATTCTCACAAACTCCCTCCCCTCGGCAGCAATTATTCCCAGGTCATGTGCACAGGAATAATTGCCTCCCCACACCTTCTACCCCCGTACCTGCCAGGCTCTTTCAGGGCATGTTCGCAGGTCAAGTGCACAAGAATAATCGCTTCCCCACACCTTTTACCCCCCCTACCTGCCAGGTCTACACCTCCCACCTCCCCTCCGAATTATTTTTTTTCAGGGCACATTCACAGGTCAAGCGCACAGGTATACATATTTTTCCACACCTTCTACCCCGGTACCTGCCAGGTCTACACCTCCCCATCCCAGCTCTACTCTGGTTGTTCAACTTTGGCTGCTAGGCTGTCCTGGCCTCTGGAAACTCTCCACCTGTGACATTTTCTATGCCTTAGAAGCTCTCCTTCTTCACTCGCCTACTCAACTTCCCAACCTCCTGGCAATTCTAGAAGCCCCTCATCTCGGCGGTAATCACTTTGAGGCAGCTTCAGATTCTGTGCACAGCAAAGCTGAGAAGGTACACCAAGATCCAAACAGCTGACATGCATTCTTCATTAACTATTCCTATGTGTCTTGACATCACATGCACAAATTATTCCTGGAAAACATCGACCACACAAAGCAAGGAGTCTGGAGCCTAGGTTTTTATGTTAATTATTCCCAGACCTGACCTGACACCAGGAATAATGAAATGAAGGCACCCCACATCCTTTTTTGCTACATCTTCAGCTCAAATTGAGACAAGGCTGCCCCATAGACGGCTGCAAGCTGAGGTTCATTCCTGGCCTCTATTAATGACATTGCCTTGTTTGGCACTTGGAGAGAAACTAACCCAAGTCCCGGCCTTGGCTTTGGCCTTGGCCGGCTTCGGTTTCGCTGCCGCCTTTGGCTTTCCTCCACCTGATCGGCTTGGGTTTCGTACTTCGGAGGTGGTCTGAGCAGTGGTCCAGTGGGCGGGCATGTGGGCTGGCCGGTGCTGACGAAGACCTTGGACAATGGCGCCCTGCTTGATGAAATGAGACCCATTGTTATTGCAATGGAAGGAAACAGATCTTTGGGAACTGGTTCCGCAGAGTTTCACCCATTGTTATTGCAAGGACGATATCAGACGTTACCAGCACCACCCTGTCAGAATCGACCATGGCGAAATACCGTGGGATTCGGGGTATTCGGAAGGAACAAAATAGAACACACACTCGACACGTTCGATGGTTTCCCTTCGTTCATCATTGAACCTAGAGCTTGAATGACCTCTGCTTTGAGTCTTTTCCTCTCAAAACAAAGTGAGTTTTCTCTGTGTTCCCCTGTTGCCGCACTCTTTGCAAGCCAACGCAGCACACTTTCACTCGCCTCGCGGCGCCGCTTTGGGCTTCGCAGGTTTTCCTGGCACATTGGGTGTTCGCTGCGGTCGGGAGTTGAGTCCTTTTCGAGAATCCTGAGAGGGGCCCCTCCATGGCAGGGTTCGGAGCCTCCCCTGGTTGAGGACCGGATTGTAATTCGGGGGGGAGGAGGGATCTGAGACTTCTTGAGTGATCAGGGGCTGAAAAGATTGGACTCTCGGCGATCGTCTTTTTCGCCCCGGCCGGGGACCGAAGCTGGGAGACATGGAACACACCGCGATGGATACCAAGAACACACCGCCACATGGATATCCACGATGTGTATGAGAATACGACTAAGCCCCAATGGAGAAGCCCCGAAGCAAGCACAGCCACATTTCAATCAACGTGCCTTTCTATTTTGATCGAGACTCATATTACCACCAGGTCCTGCTTTCACATGGTGACAGTTTTCTGAGCCCTTGGATTCGACGTTCGACTCGAGAAATCCATCAACTCTCCTTGATATGGAGGTCTTTCAAATCAATGTCTGGTCGGAGGATTGATGAATTCAAGAGTTAAACATGAAACCACTGGTTAAACATGGTTAAACCCAAACCATTAAACCCACTGGGGTTCAACCACAGGGAACCCATGCCATTCAACCACTAGGAAACCCCCGGTTTTTCATGGGGACATCGCTTCGCCGAACCGCCGAACCCATTCATCTTCAGGGTCTTCCAGTCTGGTCCAGTCTGGTATACTGGTTGGAAGATGAAATACTGGTTGATGGAAGCTGTAGTCACCATAAGTCTGGTCCATCTTCAGGCGTTTTATTTGGGTGAGTGATCTTGCTGTGGCACTTCCCATCCTTCGCCTGCCCCACGTTTTTCCGGTTCACCACGTCACTGGGAGGCCCGGGCGCTTCACTCCGCGTCTCCTTGAGTGGATTAGGTGTGCTGAGGAGGAAGAGTTCCGTCCGAGTCTTTGGGATATATATATATGTTTTTTATGTGTGATATCAGAGTTTCTCATCCTAGTGTCATTTGGAACAATGAGATAGTCTTATATAGCTTCCAAAACATGCTTACGCATTTGCCTTCAGGAATGGCTCTGTCGCAAAACCCTTCAGAGTCTGCCGAACAAGCAGTGCTTGTGTGGTTTCCTTGGGCATCGCAAGGCCGCCTTCACACACCCTACCCTACGTAGGTCTAAGCTGTCTAAGCTCTTCAAGAAAAAGGTACTAATACCAGGCTAAAACAACTACAACTTATGCAATTAGGCCAAACTTGCAAACCACCGCACTGGTTCTAATTGGTAGCTGGCATCTGAACACGCTTGCCAAACTAAAAACACAACCTCCCAAAGAGAAGCAAGCAAAACATCTGTGGCACCTGCACATCCCGACTGGGCACACCTCCAATAGCAAATGAACATGTCCAAAGGGGTTGATTTTAAAGGCTTCGACCCCATGTGTGGTACTTTGCGGACAATTGCATATATATGCTCAATAACACCGCATTTGGATTGAACAACCTCTTCATATCGGGTGTTTGAAGAATCAAAAGTCTACATTATAGTTGGCATCTCTCTTTCCAGTTTGAAGCGAAAAATGCAACACCAACAGTACATGGCTTGACATCAGTCTCCCCCTGCATTTGCAGCATCCTTCCCACTGTATCTGTCTCCGCTGGCCTCTTTGGGGAGTTGAGGTCGGTTGCCTGTTGCAAGAACAGTGATTGACGTGTCACATGCGAGCTGCACACACTCTGACCTACCAAGGTGGACGTGGAACATTGGCCCTCAGAAGGCGACTTTCCTCTAAGTGGATAGTGGATCTATATGGACAGCTTCTCTGTCCACATCTGGTCTATCGTTGGCAAGCCACTTGTGCCTCTCGCAGAGCCCCAAAAAAGGCCGACAATCGGCCACATCTCCGAGTTTGAGGGACATGCTTGATCTAATTTTTGGTAGGAAACCTGACCAAGGTCCTCTTCAAGCCTGATGTTTGACTCGTCTTACAACTCTGTTTGACTCGCCAAAAGCACAACCCTGTGCAAACGTTCTCACAAACGGTCAGACCCCCCTCTTTGCAACGTCACACGACCACGACCACGTTCATGAGATGCAAAGGGGAAAGGAGGACTGTATATGGAGCTAAGGAAAGGCCACAACTTGAGAGAGGAGGGGGGTGAACGAAAGGTAGCAGGGAATCAGGCGTAATCCGGGAGGAGGTGAGAGGCCCCCCACTTGTTTGAAGAGAAGCGAGTGAGCGTGATGAAAGAAAAACTAATGCACAAATGCTTGACAAAACCTCCAGAAGCTGTAGCGGTCTAGCGGTTTCAATACAGGTTGACGTGCCTTCAAAAGGAGTCACATATTTCTCCAATGCAACTTCGGATTTACATAGTGACGTGCGGCGACCCTGTAAATTGCGTGGCCGCAGGCCATGCTTGCAAACAGGACGTGCTCAAAAACACTGGTATTTACGAGGTTTCGTTGCCGTCGATCCACAGCCACGGCAAGGTCTAAGGCCACGCTTGAAGACAGGAGGAGCTGAAAACACTGGTACTTACGGTATTTTGTAGCCGTCGATCCAAAGGCGCACCACGGTTGGGCGCTGGAAAAGCGCAGAAAACCGTGTAAATACCGGCGTTCTCTGCCGGGAAGGTGCACAAAACCCTGTAAATACCATAGTTTTGTGCAATGTTGAAGCCTCCAAAAGCCTCAAAAACCCTTTCTGACAAAATCTTTCCTGGTTTTTGGTCTTTTTTCAGTCATTTTTCTAACCGAGACGCATCAAAAACCATCGGTTTTTGCGGTGTTTTTTGCCGGACAGCCACAAAAAACGCTGTAAATTCCATGATTTTTGGTCACTGCTGAGGACTGGACGAGCTGAAAACACTGATATTTACAGTGTTTTCGAACGGTTGACCCCGAGGCGCGCTAGGGTGGAGTTGAAAGGGGGGGGGCCCCCCCCCGGCCAGCAAACGAAGATGTCGGGGACCATTTCTCCGAGAGATAGGCTGCAGCTCTGGGTTAATACATTTTTGCTAAAGCAAAAGGAAAACTCAGGTAGCGTAACCGCTACCTTTCGTGACTTGAAGCTTGGATGCACAGGAACTGGGCAAACATAACACACCCCGCCACACACACACCCCACACATACACACCCGCGCACACACGGCCCCCGGGGAAGCATGAAATGCCCGAAAGCAGCTTGACGCCGAACCCATCAAAGCAACCAACTGAATTCTGGTAAAACGGAAAGCCTTCCAATGCAACATCAAAACTAGATACTGTATATAGATACTGTATATATATCCTGCAGATTAAGTTCACTTTTCTTGTTACTAGTAGCTTCTTGTTCCTAGTTACTAGGTACGATATTTCGGAAGTATGGGGTGCTTCATAAACTTAGCAAAATGCATACTGAGAAAAAGGCTTTGGTTTCTTCTCCGAAGGACCGGTTGTGCAGGAAGTAGTTGTACCTCGGGGCCTATTGAAAGCCAGACTCATCGGTCATCCATTGTTCTGTCTTGTCAGGCGGTAGTTGAACGAATTCCATAGCAAGGTTACGTTCCCAAAACACATGCTTCTTGTGCGACGAACTCATGCAAAGGCGGGTGGACCGAGGGAAAGTGCATATCAAACTCTATAGTCATCACGTCCCAAAAGGTGTTGATACTGTAAATATTATTGACATATATTTTTCATATTCGGAAGGGAACTAACATATAGTCAACAAAAGAAACATCACCCCATCCGCAAAACCGAAGTTGCGGTCAATTGCCAGTGAAAATCCCTCAAAACCACCTCCCACAACTGACGTCCGCCACTGACGTCCGCAGTCTGCACCTAGTCCTAGGACGTCCACGGACGTCTGACGCGCTCGCGCCTGCGACTGTGAGCTGTCCAAGGTCTGCCAAAGGCTCTCCGCCCTAGCAGAGCAGAGCCGGAGGACTGCGACGGACTGCGTGGAGCGAGGGTCGGCAGTACCAGAGTCGGTTCGGCTCGAGCTCATATGGAAAAGGTGGCTTCCTGAGAAAAGGAAGCCCCCCAATGATCCCCAACACCCACCCCAATGATCCCCAATGTAGGCCGGTTGATACATCTGTGGCAGTCCCATGGAGTGGCTGGGAATTTGACACTCCGGATCATCATGGAAGTAGATGGCATTGCCCCGATTTCGGATGAGCATTGTCTATAGATGGCATGGCCCCATGATGACTCCAGGGAGTGTATCAAAAACAACACCATGGCGACCTCACCTTGGGCGTGGGATAGAACCAAAGGAACCAGGCTCAGGTGTGCATGGTTTCGTCTCCATTCCCCTCACCACGGCTCGTTCTCGCCGCAGAAACACATTGTTTGGTGGATCAAATTCGGTGTCGCGACCCATGGGACTGCCAGGACGGACTGCCGAGAAACAGCCAGGGGTGGTGCCAGAGGGGTCTGGGGTGGCGCAGTCCCATGGAGTGTCTGGGTTTGGGTCGAACACCATGGATCGCTTCACGCCCATTTTCACACCCAGGAACCCAGCACCCGCGCGCCAAGAAGGTACTTCCGATGGGTCAAAAGATCCAGGTCAGTCCGGTCACCACGTCACTGGTCTCAGCTTGCATTTGCGGAACCTGGTCAAAAAAAGACAGTATTTCCCATGATGCGATACCCTTATGTTGGGCAATGGCAGCCATGACCAACCATCAAATATGTGTGTTTTCTTTAAGCGAAAAGCACAGGCAAACCAACATAAGCAAATGAAAATGCAAAAGCAGCGCAATTTGCTTTGTTTTTGCATTTGGTTTGCTTTCTTCCTGGTACCACTTCTGCACTTATGAGAACTTTTACCCGTCAGCAATATTGGCTGTACGCTCCTAGGACAAAAGCAAAACACAAGCGAACAAAATGCGAAAATAAAGCACGAAATATGTGAAAATAAAGCGAATAAACAACATTAAAAAACAAAACGACAAACACGCACAGCTACATTTTGTTGCTTTTTTGTTTGCTTTACCTTTTGCTATTTGATTGCTGTATAAAATCATTTTGACATTTTGGCTCCTTGTATCTATGGCTGGCGCGCCCGACATAAATGTACCCATAGGGAACATACCAAACTTATCTTAAGCAAATTCATCCCAGTGCTATTAGGAACAAGTGCATCGCTACTAGTAACAAGTGCCTCGCTAGTAGTAACAAGTGCCTTACTAGTAGTAACAAGAAGCTATTAGTTGCTCACCTTCAGGTCTCACCGACCGCAGAGTCTCCTTGCTCCGGTCTGTCTCCGTTCTTTACATCGAGTCGTCGGCGCCTGGGTCGTCGGCTGGAGCTGCCTGGCGGTCAGTGGAGAACTAGGGTGTCTGTTTTTTCCGGAAACAACGCCGAGATCCAACTCCTAAAATCACCCAAATGGGTCACCTATAGCTAGTAACTAATAGGAACAGAAATGGCCCTAAATCCTACTCAAAGGTTGGCCCGGTTCCTCGAATTAGATGTGGACGGTTGATGATGATTCTGTGTACGATGCTGCATACATAGCATGCATGCCGCCGTTACATTATGCTACATTATGTTTTGCATTGAATCACCTGAAAAGCCATACAGCTTGTGGACCAACACATCCCAACAAACACATCATCAAGCATACAGCATACCCTCTTTTCCCCTTTGCGATCGCCTAAGGCTCTGTCGTTGGCTGCTTTTGCATTCAGTTAAAGTTGGCAAGTTTGCCTCACTACCGTATCTTTCCTCACACCAACACTATCAAAAGAAGACGTAAGGTGATCACGGTGATCACACACACATCAACTAAACATCTCCAAAACATCCATTAAGGGACCGGGGAGCTTCTCGGATTCGACTCCTCAAACGCGGCGAAGTGGTGCTGGCAGGCCCACGTCACTTTGGATTGGATGAAACACGTGGCTTGGATGTGAAAAACACACGTCGCCACCTTCACCCCCTCCTGGATAGATCTGCCAGATCTGCCAGATCTAGATTCTGGCACAAAAAGGAGAAGACACAAACCAAAAACATCCTATACAATCCTATACGATCACGCGCGCTCGAGATCCACGGGAAACGCAGACGAGCGTGTTGCCCGGCCGCAGGTCGGAGCAACTAAACAGGTCCCCACGAAAAGGCATGCATCAAAAGTCACAGACAGGGAGCTTCCAAGATTCTAGCTCGCGCCCAGCGCCTTTGGCGAACGCGCGTGCAATGAGCACTCGACAATCGTCAGTGTGGAAAGGTGACGCTCCATCGATGCACCCTTGGGGCAACACCCTTCCGCACGATCGAGGCTTGGCTGTGTTAAAAGTGCCAGCAAAGGCCTGAACATTGTCAAGCTTCGAGAGTTGGAGCATGACATCTCGTATAACTTTATAGATGTCGTAAAAGGTGAGAAACTGCAAATCACCTACAATGCAAAAACCGGCATGATGGAAAGCGACCGCTAGCTCACAAAAACTGAAGCTATCGTCAGGATCAATCTTCCATCGCAACCCTGACAGAAATTTGCATACCTGCTTCCAATTCTCCGGATGGCCTCGCCACCTGACAGGAGGCTCACATCCCTTTGGGATTTTCGGCTTCCAGGGATAGTGGTTCTTGGTGAGGCCCCACGGCCATTGTCCAAAACGTGCTTGGCAAACTTCTTTGGAGATCTCTTCTGGCATGGCAGGAGCAAGGTGATCCTGCGTATGACAAGTCTCATGTGTAGGCAATAATGCATGCAAACGAATGAGCCAAGCTTGATGATCATTCACAACTTGTTCAGCTGCAACCTGAATGTCGAGTTGAACTGGCGATAACCGCTGAGCCAAAACCTTGGCAGTGCGGTCACAAAGCCGATTGTTAAGAATATGCTCAACCGTTGACCCAGCTGCCGACGCAAGATCATCTGTCAACATCGTGTCCGGTACCCGCTCAAGACAGTGGGCGGGGATCCACGTGACAACAAACGGCTGCGGGCAACACTGCTGACGGAGTGCGAGGACGGCAGCAAAAACTTTCCACCATTCAGAGCAGCTCCACGTCAAGTCAATACAGCCTCCTTGACATACATGGTGGACACGTTGAACTACCGTGAGACAGTCAGAAAAGATGTGCACTTTCGTTTTCGCTGTAATGCAGACCCATAAAACAGCCCAAAGTTCAGCTGTGTAGGCAGAAATTGACCAATGTGAAACCAAGCCTTGCTTCACGACTTGGCAGTTCTCGTTGACAACAGCAAAAGTAGCCGTCATGAGCCAAAACTTGCTCCCATGCACCAATGATCCGTCAGTCCAGAATCGTGAACAAGTTTGACTGTCAAAATCTGGGGCAACGGGAAGATCAGCTGCATGAGAGAACTGAAGCCGTCTCTTTGCGATAAAGCGTGGATGTTCAACGTGACCTAACAGCTGGAAGTTGGTGCCCAATTCATCTTGAGCGGGTGGGCCAATGATGGCATGTAGCGCTGTACATTCGTGAACAAGATGGTGCATGGATTCTTTTTCGGACTGACAAAATCGACAGTCCGAGGTGTCGGTCCAGCCCGATCCTGCAAGGCGATCATTGGTTAAAGTGCAACCAACAAGAACGGATTCCAACCGATACCGGTCCGCAATTTCACTACCTTGTTGTCGTAATGGCAACTGTTTGAGAGCCGCAAGAGTCTGTTGGTAATCAAAAATCCTCTGCGTGGAGTGGAAATCCTTGCGTTTGGTGTCACCAGTCGCCTTGTAGCAAGCATCACGTGTGATGTTGGCCAGCACCTTGGAGGCATCCTTAGCGTTCAGCGAACACAATGGAACAGGTTGGGATCCACAAAAGGACAATGCCAAATGATCATCAATCTCGACACCTATTATATCAGCGGCATTCTGCAATTGTTCTGCCAAAGAATGCGCACCGTGTGGGTTCACCCAGGTGCGCTTCAGCATCGCAAAGGTGTGTGGCATTGTGTGACACATGCGAATGGTTTCAACAACAGTGGAGAAAGCACAAGCATACTTGGGATCAGTCCTATGTGGGGTTGAAAGGACAGCTTGGAGCAAGTGTTTGGCTCTCCACTTGGGTCTACCAACCCAGAGGGCTCTGGCAATCGCATTCTGAATAGCCGTGACAGCTCGTTTCGGGATTTTGGAGATGTGTGAACCAAAAGCGATTTGAGGAACAATTTTGGAGCTAATCAAGAAAACACGAATGTGATGCGGCACAGGAAGAGCTGCAATATTTTCCGTGTCCTCAAGAACCTTTCTCAATCGAGACTCCTCAAAGCAAAAGGATTGGCGATCGGAAACATACATCTTAGTACCAAGCACTTCGATCTCAAGTTTAACAGGATACTCCGGAAATGCGGCACGAGTTTCCTGTCTGCCCTGAGAAGTGGTTGACCACATCGAGGATTTGCCCGCGTTTAGCTTCTGGCCAACAAGTTTGTCCCATACCGCCGTCACCTCCAGCGCTTTTTGCAAAAGGTGACTGTGCTCAAGTCGTGCCCAAAGGTAGGCATCGTCTATAAAGGCACGAACAAAAATTTCCGGGATGTGCTCAAGAAGATGACACCATACCTTGTTGTATGCGTTCATCGCTAGCAGTGACAAAGAACAACCTTGCGCAACACCGTTAGCTGGATGAGTAGCAATAGGGCAAACCCATTTACGGTAGGACAGATGTCGATGCAAACCTTGATACATCTTAAGAAAAACGCTCACAATCCCTTGTGGGATTCCAAAAGCCAAAAACAGAACACCCGCGAAGGTGGGTATGATCCGGTCAAAGGCTTTAGCTTTGTCGAGCTTGATTCCGACGAGGGGCACTTGGTCAAGCTTTGCGCAATCGATGTGCAGGCGCATGTCATTGTACAAGGTCGACATCGTGCGCCCCCGGATCCCGCCGAGAATGCAAGTGGGCATAACCTGTTGTTGCCATTGTTGAAGTTGTGCAAATCTAGACCCCGTGTAAGCAAGGAGAAGCGCGGGGAGCACAGTAATGAGTCTCTTATTCATGGGTGTCGCAGGTCCTGGCTTGTTAAGGATAACCTGTTTTGCACAGACAAGCGCCTTCGGGAGGGGCAGGTCACTAGCTTCAACAAAGGCGAAGAATTGGGCCACAGGTTCAAGGTCATCTTGGCAAAAACATTTCAACTCTTGCGTACGCCACCCATCCAAACCGGGTGCAGCAATATGTTTCCTCTTTTGCAAGACCTGCCTCAAATCCCCAGCCGAAACAGGAGGGAGGTCAACAACAAGTTGCTGATCTTTGATATATGGCCAAACAAGCTCCAGCATTTTCAACGGGTGCTCAGACAAAACGTTAGCCGAGTAAACATCATCCCATGCAGAGTTGAGGTAGTCGAGAGCTTGTTCAGGCTGGAAAATAACATTGCCATCATTATCAACCACCAAGTTGGGGGGTTCATCTTGCTGCTTATTCTTAAGATGCTGGAAAATGTATGCACAATTGGACTGAGCTGAATCATGGATACGCTTCTTCCAGCGTTTGATGCGCTGGAGCCGAATTTCAGCATCGGTCGTGGCCAACGCAGCATCCGCCCAAACTTTCGCAAGATACACTTCTGTGAGGGTTGGTTGGCAGGGATTAGGCCAACCGACTGGTGCCGCAAGGTCATGAAGATTCCAGTATGTCTTGCAAGCCAAACGACGTGTGATGAAACTGTCTTCACCAGTCATGGAGGTTCTTGAAAGACGGATCAAAAGCTCTTGAAGCCTACCCGAGACCTTAGCATGTTTACTGCTCTTGGCGGTGGCTGCGCACCGACAAAGCAATTGTTTGGGGGCAATCTTCTTTTTAACGAACGACGGTGCAACAGCACGTTTCTGTGGACCTTCACCCCAAGAGGCACCTCGAGCGAGAATGGTATCAGTGAGAAAATTGTTAACAACATCCCATTTGGAGTCCGAAGTGGGTGCATCTTCAAACCTAGCTTGGTAAGTCGCTTCCCAAGAAGGCAGAATCAACTCATTTGCTTCAGGGTAAACCTTAGACAAATCGAAAGGTGCAGTTTTGAAATGGATGTACCCAATCTGTTCCAAAGAGGGCCAGTTGAAAGTCAGACGAATGGGGCGATGCTGCCTACCAAACTGTTGAATGACTTCAGCATGTTGCAGTGCAGCAAAAGCAATATCATTCACAAGGACGGCATCGATGGAGGTGCATGAATCCCCCGGCCCTGAAAACGTTCCGTCGTTCGAAAAAGTCAGGGGTCTGGTGACCTCACCGTCAACATCAGTACTGGAAATAGGATCCGCCCAGGCTTGAAAATTCAACGCATTTGCCAGCACCGGGTAACTCAGAGGTGCAGCCTGCAGATCCCCAGCCAAAATAACCGGGATTCGCCCAAACTGGGAAGCAAAGGTGAGGATGTCATCAAAAAGACAATTGTTCAGATCATGAACTTTGGGGTCTTGGGAGGCCCCCGTGTGTGCATACACAGAAATGACGAGTGCAAATCTGTTACTCGTGACTTGGCACCATGCAAAAGCGACCCTGCGAGTTTTGTGCAACTTCTCAAACAGCCCGGTATGGTCTTGGGAGGCCTGAAACCCACGAATGATGGAGTCCGGGGCAGCAACCAAGGTTCCTCCACAAGGGGTTTGGGAGGATCCCGATTTATGCCAAATGCATGGAAGCAACGCACCGAGGCAGGGGTTCCACCCTTTGGTCTGGAAGTTCTTGACTGCTGAGCGGTGGTTGTTTTTCCCCACCCGAGTTTCTTGCAAGCACACAATATCAGCATCCCAAGTCTTCCAGAGTGGGTTGGTGGCAATGGAGCCGATGTTGGCTGAAACCAAACTAGTCAACTTCGAAAAGTCAGGACCCTCTCCAGGGAACCCAGTAGTTGAATCAAAAACAATGAAAAGGCGGAGCCAGTGCCGATACCAGGGTGCAAAGGCGGCAGCAACACGGTCATCACCTTTTTGAGCTAGCAGCGACAGTTGGGACGTCCAACACGTCTGTGACAATGGGATATCGAATTTGGACGGCAAGCCACCCCGCAGCGGAGATGAGTGCAGAGGCGAATGACCACCGAAGCTGGTCCACAAAATCCAAGCACAGATCCCAAAAGGCAGGCTCGTCGGCAAGCCGAAAGACATTAGCAGCCGGACAAACACAAGGACCCATGTCGTTCCCTGTGGCGAAAGCAAAGTCCAGGCAAAAACCCCGATGCATTCATGGAGGAATGCAACCACATGAAGAAAAAGGAGGGCAGAGGCCTCAATGCCAAAACCAAAAGACCAAGTGGCACAAACACAAATCGAAAACGAAATCCATCGAGCATAGCAAAGAGAGGCCCCCCCTCTGACCGGTCAGGAGGATTTAGGGATCTTAGGCGGAGGCGTCTCGCCTGTGGGCTCACGTGGTCGCTGGACAGCATGTGCCAAGAGCTGACGCAACGAATCTTGGATGTCCCCGAAGCGGGAGTCAACCTTGGTTTCGAAGGTCACCTGTCGGGCCTCAAGCTTCTCGAAACGCTGTTCAAGCTTGTCAATACGAGTGTCATCAGTCTTGGCAGCTATCTGTGAACCAGGGGTGGGCACCCAGGCGATGGGCGGAGCATTGGGCTTCTTGCTCTTGCCCTTGTGTGCTCCTTTGCCACCCTTGCCAGTGGCATCTTCGGAGATTTCTTGCACGAGGATCTCGGAGACCTCAGAATTGATCTGGACAGCGAAGCGTGATTGACTTGGCTTTGCATCGGTAGTCACGAGCCAAATGTGGACTCCCCCAACTCGAAAAGTGCGGAGCGGGATCACAGCGAGCTTGATGGCTTGGAGTGTGGAGGAAATCACATGCTCCGCTGCTGTGGCCGCTGGCCAGCCTGCAAGTTCGAGAGTCAGCTTCGGAACAACATGCAAATTGTCTTTTGTCAGCCGGCTGTCAGTGGCGAGCAAATGGCTACGGGCGGCAGAAATGTTCGTCACCCAAATCCTGGGGGCTAAACCCCTTTTGGTCACCACAGCTCCGGCAAACCCTTGGACACCCTGGACAGCAATGCGCATGTTCTGGAGTTCTGCATTTGAAGGCGGCCAGAACCTCGGCAGTACGGTAGTGTCGGAACTGCCCTTGCCTCGTTCAAGAAAATCCCGCGACAGCAGGATGTTGCTTCCGCTTGACTCCAAAATGAGGGACCTCTGGGAAAATGGGATCTTGGCGATCACCTGCATCATTTGGTCCGGCTGGGATCCTCCAGGGTATCTGATCATTCGGAACCCATACAGGACGGCACTGTCAGCGACCTCAGGGCTAATTTCAGCCAAGTGACTTTTGTAAGTGTTGATCGGATTGGCACGAAACTTGTCAAACTCCTGCTTCTGCACAAGGCGTGCATCGATCTCCAGCACAAGTTCACAAATGGCCGCAGTTGTCAACTTCACGACCGGCTCTGGCAATTTGAATGAGACGCTGCCTTTGATGACCAGCATATTGATGAGCCTTTTGTACGACAGCTTCGCAGTTGGGTCATCTACAGTGATCTCAAAGGGACCTTCAAGCCGATCGCTGATGTGCTTGAGGTGCGTACGGTCTCCTGCAGGCAGAATCGCAACGAGATCTCCTTGAACATTGGCTTTGATGACCTCATTGACATTGCTCTTGGTCGTGAAGATGACCCCACCTCTTGTGGGCGTAAGCTGCAGGCGGTGTGTCTGCGCCAATGGCTTGCCGTCCGATCCATGAAAAGGAAGCGGGGGGCGGACTTGCAGATCTTCCCATTTGGCTTGTTGCGGTCTTGGAGGTCTGCTTTTCCATGGATCCCAAGTAGACCACGGGTCAGTGCCATCTTTTGATGCAGTGGAACCACCCTTTGATGATGTTGAAGAGGCAACGGCCGTGGCTTTCTTGCTGGATTCATCAATCATAGGGTCATCGTCGTCCTGGACTCCAGCAGCACAGTAGTCCGCAGGGAACCTGCCTTCGATGACACGTAGGAGGAACCAATCCCTTGTGGAAGTTGCAAAATGTCTGAGAGTTGGACTTGCATTGGTCTCTGCCCACGTGGCTTGGGCTTCATCTTGGATCAAGGCGATGGTCGAAGTCCATTGTGAAGTGGCAAGCCGCTGCTGCTGGATTTCACTCAACGAGACTTGTCCCGCGTCCAATCTGCTGAAAATCTGCTGCAGAATCAACTGACCACACAAATGTGGCGGCCCTGTTTGATCAACGAATACAAATCGCATTCTGGAGCGATCCGTTTGCGTGACATGGACCAAGTGGTCAAATAGTGCCCGGAGAGGTTCACGCATGTTGTTCGGTACTGTTGCACTGATGTGCGTGTCACCACCAGACATCCATAGCTCAACCATGATCCAATGTTGATCGACAACAATGGGCCAGATGATGTGCCCAAAAGTCAAATATTCTGGTGTGAGGTCATTCACAAACGTCAACTCGCTCCGTTGAATAGACCAAACAGCAGGTGCGCAGAACAAAGTGGATAAGGAGAGCAATCTGGGGCCCTCCAAAGTGTAGTCCATTTCGTCCGTTGCTAGCCACCCTGGGTGGGCTCGGAAGTGATCCAATCGGTGCTGGATGCGGGCAATGCGTTCTTGATCACGTGTGGTGCGATCAGCCGGACCAGTGACAGCTGCAGGATTCTCAACTGGGTGTCTAATCTGGAGCATCGGTTGGCGTGAAGGCCGTCCCTGCGCAAAATCGGCCGCTAGAATTGTCAAGAAATTCTTTCGGAGCTGAAGCGCGAGGGTCTCAACTTCCCGAGTAATTCCAGCCGTTCGCCAGTCTTCAACGGAACACTGCAGGGCCAACTCGACAGCGTCAAACAGGTTCTGGGGCAAATGATACTGTGTGGCAACATCTTCCAGCTGCGTGTGGTGACCACGCCATGAGAACCAACGCATGAGCAAATTCCAACCACAGAGGTGCGGCTGGTAGTGTTCAGGAGTGGCATGCACCGAAATCCTTTGTGGGTCGATATCCATCATCCTGGCCAAAATGGCAATCACCGGAGCATGGAAGTCAGCATGTATCTGGACCAAAGTGATGCTTGTTCCCTCACCGTGCTTGGTGATCTCAGCAGCTCCCCAGTGGGAACGGACCAAAATAGGAAGCAATGTGATAGCATTGTTGTATATGACAGGGTCACCGAAGAAGGCATCATCAAAAGCATCCTTCTGCGGGTCCCACATAACAGGCGGGGAAGCTCTGATGCCAGCACCCATCCACATCAATGTTTGAGTATGTGCATACATCTCATCTGAAGCCAGCCACCCGTGTGTGTTGGTCATAAACTCAATCCTGGCTTCAAAGTTTGATCCCTGGCGAAGGATAGGAGGGGTGCCGCTTGATTGGTGGTGTCCCCCTGCCACAACAATACTTTGGGCAATGCATCCAATGAAGTCGCCACGGGAGAGCATGGTGCAGTGTTTAACATGCTTCCCATTGATCTGGTGAATGCGGGTAGGTGCACCATCAATAATGATCTCTTGCGAACTGCTGGTGGTCGCCGGGACTTGGACAATCCTGGCCGTAGATGCAGGGTGCTGTGCTGAAAAAGCAACAATAGGGCAAGTGTCTGGCTCCTCAACTTCTTGCAAAAGAGCAATGATCAATCCTCGTCCATGTTCTAGAGAGAAAGCTTGCCCAGGATGACGGGAGCAGAACTGGTGCAAACAATGCTGTTGATCACCACGTGAGCATAGAACCGTGGTAGAAATCTGCGCCTGCTGGTCAACAATGGTGACTTGCTGTGACCGCACATCCACATCATCTTGCAGTGTTTCGATGATGGGTTGTGCGAGAAGAAAGAAGTCACTGCTTGTAAACTCATCCAGATCCCCAATAGGCAATGAGCTGCGGATTGGCACAGGCTTCGGCTCAAAGGGCATAGTCGGAGAAATTTCGATGACCTCGGTACACGGCAGCGGAAGGCTCTCATGACTGAGACGGCATGTCCCAATGGGGCAGTATTGCACGAAAATCTGCCACTCGGCCTGTGCTTGTGCGAAATTGCGAACCGGTTGACAATTGTGCATGTTAAGATCATGGTCAACGAGCTGGCATTGCCGCAACAGATCAACTGGTCCTTTCAACACTGTTCGGAACAAGTCAGCGGCATGGACCTGGCCATGGACAGACTGTTGCAAAGACATGTCACCAATGGAAACTTGGCAAAGGATGCGGTCCGAACTTGAGGCCTCGACTGAACCTGGCAGAATCCATCGACTGAGCTCGACACGTGGCACAATATGCACGAAGTCATCAAGATGGAAGATGACGCAGTTCCGAGATGTCAACCGGTCGGCCCATGCTTGACGGAGGACCTTTATTGGGTCAATGGCATCACCCGTGATGGCCAAAAATCCAATAGCCAAAGCAAGCACACTCTGAGGGACGGTGATGGCGTTGCCAAGGACCTGAAAGGTAGCAGAAATCTTAGAAGGAAAGACCAAGTACTCAACCGCACCAAACATGGACACGAACAATCCAGGTGGGAAGAAACGAAATCCATCGGAAGTATGCTGGAGCACGGCGAATATGCCTTTGTTCTGCAAGTGCGCCCCATTAAGCAGGTGTTGTCTCGTGTATGATGCACACAGAGTGGGCATAGGATCTGAAGCTCCCAAAACCCTGGCCCATAACCCCTTGGTGTCCTGGGGTGGTCCTGAGGTCGTGGTTCTCGCCCGCTTGGTTTGAGGCAACAGGTCCTCCCGGTTGTAAAACTCACATTCCGAGGGACTGAGCAGGAGTTGCTCGCTCCAGACTTTTGGGATCCGAAGCTCATGTTCTTGGTGATCCCATGGAGCCCGAGGCACAATGGATGGTTGAAAAGTGAAAGCAACCTCCTGGCACCTATGATCAGCCCGGACCCAAACTCCTAACCATCTCGTGCGTTGGTGCCCAACGATGGAATGATACGGAGTGGCTTGAGACCATACACACTTAAATCCGAGGCAGCTGGCCAGCGATTTGATCAAAGGCCAATGTGGGTGTTTCAAAAGTTCGTCTGCACATTCGGCCGCAATGAAATTGGGCTGACAAGCAGCCGCTGTACAAAGAGCCTCTACAAAGGAGTACCCGTTGGCGTCATCCAATCCGGCTTGCTTGCCTCCACGGCTCCAGCTCTGGCACGGTGGGCTCATGGTCAACACCAGGTTCGACTGTGCTCTGATGGCATTCAGAATGGTGTGGTCTTCGACCCTGCCACAAATGCCGACAAATTCGGCCGGGGTACATGCCATGGATGGCTCAATGGGAGTCCGCAAAGTGACAGCTTGATGCTTTGTCGTCCACAACTTCATGACTAAGTCATCACAATCGACAGCAACTTCTTGTCCTTTGATCATGAACTGTTGAGAGCGGCTCATCCAACCCATGGCCTGGCTCCAACCTGAGAAGGAGCCGGAGTACATGTGAAGTGCTGACCAAGGCATCTCTTTAACCAGCTCAGGGCGGAAGCACATGGCAGCGTCCTCAAACCAGACATCTGTAGTGCCCTCCTTCTTTGCCAGTGTTCCAGCGCAAATGATCTGCACTCCCTTCGTGAAGTGCATGGACCTCTGAGAGAGGTCCGACACATGCAGCTTGATGACAGGGTCCTGCTCAAAGTGGGAGGCAGAGCCCTCCCCCGGTGTGAACAGGTGCATAGCAAGTTCAAGGAACTGCTTCTCCACCACAATAACGTCACCTGTGCAGCAATGCTTGGCTCCAAACTTCGGGAAGTATGTAGGAGATTGCAGCTCACAGAAAACACCGCGAAGGTGTGTCCTTAGCGGATCGTGGAGGATCTGGTCAGCAAGATCCAAAGCAGCTTTCACAGCCATGGCAGCACGAACGAGTTCGGATGCACACCTACAACAGGTCACAAGTGTACCAGGCTGGCCACCGTTTGCGGTAGCCTGGTAGACACCACCTCCACCTTCGGAGGTGGCCAGTGGCCGTCGGGAGCCGTATCCCTAAGCCTACCGGTTTTGGGCCGTGGCGGCTACCTATACAATCCTATACAGCTATACAGCGCCGTCTTCAGGCCGAACAACGGACCGTCGGCCCGCGTCAAAAACGTCGCGCGTGACCGCTACGTGTCGTTCAGCGACCGCGTTGGCACGCACCTGCCCGATGGGAGCCCAAGGCATCTCCTGTGATGAGCTATGTCGGAAGGAACCGATGAAGCTGGGAGTGGTGACCCCAAAACCTTTGTGCAAATGCAGGTGTTCTGCAGGATCTATAGGAGGGTTTTCTGTGGAACTCTGTGGGTCTTGTGTGGAATTCTGCGGGATTCTTTGGAAAACGACTCGTTTCATAGTTTCAGTGGGATTTGAGCCAGCGGTTCTGAGGCAAATGTATGTTGTTAAGCATTCTTTTTTGGCAAACACAAGCACATCACAGCACTACCATGTGTTGAGCGAACACCCGTAGAGGGCTGTGTTGAGCAAACACTCAAATACACCGAACACCCCTGAGAAGCAGCTCGTCTGGGGATGTGTAGGGCACATGATTGTTTTGGTGGGAGATGTATGAAAGGAAAAGCGGTCATGTAGACTGTAGACTTTGATGAATTGATGAACAAACCCACATTATACAGAATTCTACGGTTTTGGGTTTTACATGGTACAATCCAAGTCTGGGAGGTCTGCGGGTCTGGGAGGGGTTGATTCAGATTCTACATGACGGATGAAGGAAAAGCATGGGTCAAAAGGAGTCCAGCAAAATGGCAGCAAAGCTTAGAGGATCCGACAGAGGCGTTTTCTCGCTCTGCGTCATGACACAAGAAGCCTTCAGCAGCACCAAATGAATCCACGGTGACCGACTCGACCACGGGGACCGACTCGACCACGGGGACTGACTCTGGGCGTTTTTGGTCCCAAAATGGCTGAATGTTCTTCTGCATAGATCTACCAAAGGCTAGCAAAAATGCAAACACCCGCTTGCTAGAGTATCCCCTTGCTAAACCTCAAAAGCATGTAGTACTCAGGGATGAAGTTGGTTGACAGGACATATTGAAAAAGAAGTGTTCCGCATTGCAGTTATATACTTTATTGCTAAGTGGCTTTCCAATTCAAAGTGGCTCATACAGGAATTAGTAGCAAGAAGCTACTAGGTGGAGGCCATCGCTACTAGGGTGGAGGCCATTGCTACTAGGAGCAAGAAGCTGCAAGTAACAAGTTAACGGGCTCACTAGTGCCAAACATACGCACCACACGATGGAACCCGCGCGAGACGTTTTTCCTCGCCTGCTGCCACCTGCAACACTGACGGAAGGCTGGATCTAGATTCCACCACAACATCTAGTGATCATCAAAATCGAAAGACATATACTGGTTGGTGTTTTCAATCCACTTGAAAAATATTAGTCAGAGGGCCCAATCATCCACAAGTAAGGGCTGAAAACATAAATATCCGAAACCATCACCTAGTATATGTTTTAAAACGTTTGTCTACCAGGACAATATACCCATGGCCCATGCTGGAGGTTCAAATCGCAACTGACGTACCTGGAAAAAACGACGTGCTACAACAAGCTTCTGTACAGAAAAAAATGTAAACAAAAGATTCATCAAGAAGATTCATGTCTGTGTTTCTGTGTTTCTGTGTTTTTTTTTGTTTTTTTTTTTCATGTGTTTCTGTACATAATCCAGATTCATTAAAGAAAAAAATAACGCATGACAATGACTTGAAACTCGGTCAATGTATTGCTCAAACTTAAAACATGAAACACTCGAAAGGAGGAGGTCAGGCATGATGCCGACTGTCTAGGGTCTATTCGTCTCCAATACCTTGGGTCTATCCTAATTCCTGTAACAGTGGATGCTGATGGTTAGTACAGGCCTTGTTCAAAATGAGGAGAATTGTTTACTGACTGCTACAGGTAATAGGACAAACCCTACCTATACTACCTGTAGTATACCCATTCGACCCTCCGCCCCTTCTCAGGTTCGGTACGACTGGACCCGACCCTGGCAGCCACATCTTCAAAGTGTGTGATGTGGATCAATATATTATCACATTCCTAGTGGAACGATTGAGGTGGCTGCCAGGGTCGGGTAGTGGATGATGTGTGGCTAGTTCTTCAATGTGGCTAGTTTCTTTTCTAGATTCTACAGAGTGAAAAAAACGAGTGAAAAAAGGGAGGAGATTCTGTCTGAACACGATTCTGTCTGAACACCTGTCCATCTTTTTGGGAGTGCTGGTGTTTTCTGTGTGCAAAGTCGGCCAGTCTTTTTTCAGCTTCATGATGTTCATTGATGTTCCTATCCAAAATCAAAAGCTTGATGGAAAGAAACTTGTGAATTGGAAAGCAACAGGTTGAGAATATGATGAACTTCCTTACACACACACGATGATTGAAACCAACACATTTTGAAGTCGGTTTCATTGGATGATTTCGATGTGAACTTCATGGTCCATCCAGGCACGGGCCATCTCGATGTTCTAGAGCTTAGCTGCATCACCTGTAGACTGTCGAGTTGATCATATCTCGATGAGATTTTCTACCTCGGTCTAACCAGTCTTCTCATGGAACCGATGTCCGACCTGGTCGTCCGACCGGTCGCTGGACGCCGACCCGCAGCTCCTGGCGTCCGAAGCGTCCCCCGTCCCATGCCGGCCCACCTCCTCGCTGGCGACTGCCCCACCTGGCCGCGGCCAGGTTGGTCGTCCTGGGATGGCACTTCCCCACCTGAGCGCCTAAACCATCTATATATCTATATAATGGTGTTCTTTACCCTTCATGCAGCCATGTGGCGAGACCCAGTAGCCTACTAAACCATCTAGAAACTGGTCATTCCAACTGGTCCTTCCCAACGGCCGCCCAACTGCTCGGTCCGACGCCCCAAGCCTCCTCGAGAGGGTCTTTTCTCGGGGGACTCGCCTCGTTTCTGCGCTTCGCTGCGGGTCCGCGGTGAGCTGTCCGCGCGTCGTGCATGTGTCGTTACCGGAGAGTACGGGGCAAGCAGGGTGGAGAGTCACGGGTCTCCACCCGATCCAGGCGACTGGACGACTGGACGACTGATCGGATCGAGACGACGTGGTGCGCGAAGCTTTCGACACGGACTTACATGTCCAGCGGACAATGATCTGAAGTATTGCTTGTAATTACATGTAATTACTAAACTTTGAATAACATTTTGGCTGGGGTCCGTCACGTTCTCCAGCATCTACAACGAACATCATGACAAAACACGGAACACGGCCGGATGACTTGGTGATGGGTTGGAAGAATCGATGAAACATGTCATAGAACCCATGGAACAACATGGAACAACCATCAACCGAAAAAGATCGAAAAAGTATGAACCGTGTTTGTGTGCAACTGCGTGTTGATGCAAAAAAAAAACACACACCCACCAAATGTGCGTAGTGCGTAAAAGAATGTCTGCGCAGTGCAGGCGATCTTGCTTCTTACATCTTCTTACTCAAAGGGGTCGTGCTGTTAGCATGTTTCGGATGTGCATGGTGCGGCGCAAAACATGTTATCAAAGCAAGAACCTAGAGCCCAAGACTGGGGCCCAAGACTCTGCAACCTAAGCCTCCCTTGTTCGGCATCGGCGTGTCCGTACGTCCCGCCGTTATCTCCGATCTTCTCTGAACCGACCCAGCTTCGAGAATATTTCTGTCAAGGCACAGCCAGCAACTGCCTGGCTACAGGTGGGAGCGATGGCAGTTTCTTTCTGAGGAGTGGGCAACAAAAATCCAAGGATCAGAGTATGTTGCATTGACTTCCCCCATTCCACAGTACCCAAACACTCCATGGGACTGCCATATATGCCGATCAGTTGGGGTGGTTTTGGGGGTCAATGTAGGCATATATGGCAGTCCCATGGAGTGTCTGGGGTAAGAAAAAGTGATGGGGTGCAAAGAAATGTTCCCATCACTTCCCAACGCAAACGACCGGTACAACAGGCAAGAGGCACTTCCCGTGCCTTTTGGTCAGTGACGCTGTTTTTGAATGAAACATGAGGTGGCCAAACAATAGGTTCTTCAACATTCCCTGAGATTTGTACTGATTCCTCATACTTCTTCAACGGATTCCTGGTCTTCACCACTCCATGCCTTACCTGGACAGACTCTTTCCGTCCGGTGAACACATCGAACGGTGCTGCTGTTTCTGTCCGTCCGGTGCGGCCCAACACCGTCCTCAAAGCGTGGGGTGAGGTCCGTCGGCTGCAAGGGCCACACCCTAATTCGTGCGGCGGAACTCAAGCGGAACTTGTGGACCCTGGAGGGTATCAACTGGGTGGTCGATCGGTGGAGGCCGTTGCCTCTAGATCCAATTGAAGTCTTTTGGTATTAGGGTAGGTGGGGCCGACCATTTGCCGGACTTATGAAGTCTTTGTGTGGTGCACACTTGGCTGAAATGTCAATGTAGTTTTGTTGCCGACACGCCAACCTCATCGAATGTGAGAGAGTCGTAATAATGGGGGGGGCGTACGTCACAATTTTTTGAGTTGTTCACCTCTGGAGCTCATTACATCGTTTGTATATATTGATGTTCACGTGTTTTCATTCGGCTTTCATTTGTTTAGATCCTGCTTGTTGTTGCTTTCGTTTTGTTGTAATTTGCGCTCGTTATGCTTTCATTTGTTTTCATTATGTGTTCATTGCGCTTTAATATGCGCGATATTATATCGTTTAAACAACCATGCAAAGGAATACATTCCAAAACATACAAACACAAAACGACCTTTCACCAACTTAATATACGACCGACGCGTTTCTGCATGTTCTTTTACCAAACGTTTCACCCAATGTTCATCCACTCTTCATCACCACCTTCATCGACTCTTCACACCAACTCCGCTTTGATCAACAGACTCTCACCAAGCACGGGCCCCACACTGGGCGCGTGTTCACTCCCAAAACACTTCAAGTAGATATCTCCCTTTTCAATGGTGGTCGAAGCACTTCTTGGCGGCCCACCGAATCACAAGAATCACCAACTTCACAAGCTCTTTGGGATTGCTCTGGCTCAAAAAGCCTACATCCCCGTGCATTCCATTCATTTGCTGCGACTCCCTCTCTCTCTCTCTGAGAACTTTGCCATCAACAGCAAAATGTCCAAAAGCAATTGTTTTGGGGGCTCTGAAACAGGGGTCCTTGGGGTTTGCCCTAGCTACAGATCCTTCTTCATTGCTGGGAGCCCCCAATGCTCTTCTTGACCGTCTTAATTTGTGAGTCTAATATGGGGATGGGTCAAAACCTGGAGTCCAACACCATGTAGGCATGCAGCTAGGTCAACCAACTTCTGCTGGTTTTTGACCCACAGTCACATGGATTGAATGGTGCAAGTTTGAATCGTGTGTGAAACTGGTTATCAGAAAGGCACAAAGGACTGCCTGCGTGCCTTGATTCACGTTCTTCAACAACACACAACCATCCAGCCACGTTCTTGCCGCATTTGCCCAACCCAAAAGAACAACAAGACGTACATCCAACCAGTTTCCGGCATCCATCCTTGGGCGTCCCGAACTCCTTCTCCATCGCCTTCCCGCACGCCGCTTCCAACGGTGGAACCGCTCACCCGGTTCGGTGCCAGACGGGAGGAAAGGACCTGTATGTGTTTCTCGACGAATCGTCGATGTTAGGAATTCTGAAAGCCGAAAGGACTTCTGAAAACACAGACCCTTCTGGTGAGCAGTTTCTAGCTAGAGTTGGGTGCTGGATCATTCATGTCGGGTCTAAAATGCAATCTATATATTGAAACTCCTTGTACTTCAAGTCTTCGGACATTTCTTTATCAGCACCTAGAATGTCTACTGTGGTCCTGAAAACAATGTGTTCTTCTTCTTCTTCTGTCTTTGACCCTGTGGAACGGTGGTTGATATGTTATAACACCAAATGGTCTGGTGAACATCAAGACGCTACGTGCTGTCTTCATATATGTTTCAAGAGCAGATCTCAAAAGTTGGACGACAATCGCGCTCTTCTGCTCAATGGCCCTGAAGAAAAGCATCACTGTGGGTACGAGTACAACACTCCCTTACTAGCGCCGGGTTTAACTCACATCAGGCGGTGTAAAGTCACATCTCCCAATGGCACAGAGCCAAAACCAAGAAGTCACATCATGTGAAGTCCATCAAGTAAGGGATATGTATATTGTGAAAGTGGAAGGGTGATCGGACGATCGTGCACCTTGCCAGGTTG
>CAXAMN010021284.1:857474-936572 GCA_963970005.1 Durusdinium trenchii | reverse complement strand
CTTCCAGATACTCCTCTCTTGCCTTGCCGTCGCTACCATTTCTACATATATATATATAATATGGGACATGTATATGCCGCCATGCAGCCTGCACATGAGCCAGTGAACCGAGCATGCAATGACACCAAAGACACCTAATTAAAGGTTCCTGGCATCTGATGAGAAAACCACACCAAATCCCAGCGCACAATCCCAAAACACTAGTACAAACAAAATTCAGAACATGTCTGAATATTAAAAACTATCACTTTGCCTAGCGCACAGCTCTGCGATACGACTTTCAAGAGGATGATACGACTTAAGCCTACTGCTTGTAGTAGAAAACATGACAAATCAACAGAACCGGACCGGAACATGTGGTGTTGTGAAAAGGATCAGCCACCGGTTTTTCTTCGATGAGAATCGTGTAACGATCTGCATCTTGAGTGGTTCTAGATCGTGGGCCCAAAAACCGCCCAAGTGAAAGGATGTACACGAATTGGATGGAGCTGGTGGCGACCCCTTCAGCCTCCCAGCCGCCTCCCTGTTTCAGGGGTTGTGGATGACGGCACATCTACATCGAACGGCTGGAAGAGGTGCTCAGGTGTTCTTTTCCACCGTGACCTTTGGTACACATGTTCCTTTTCTCTCGGTTCTGAGGAGGTACGACTGGAGGGGTGGGTGAGAGCACCAAACACCAGAAAAGCCCTCACCTTGGCCCAGTATGTCCAGCCATCCACTTCTCTCCTTCCCACCATCCCCTCCACTGTCCAACCATCCACTTCCTCACCTCCGCTACAGCAGCACCAGCGGATCCGGACGTCGCTTGGGAGGCGAGTCGGTGTGCGGTGTGGCGAAGGGAAGGCCCACGCGGGGTGGTGATGGGGCGATGGTGATTTCGTCAGTTCCTCTGGAGATGGTGGGCTTCTGCGAAGAAAGATCATAGCGCCTGATTGAGGTTCTCACAAGTGGTTTCTTCCAAAGCTCCACCCAAGCAGTCCGTTCAGTGTTCTGAGGTTCTCAGCGACCAGAGTCAAGGGGTGTCTGGGCGGGTGTTGACCGATTACACTGATCGTCCGTGTTGTCCACTGCATGTTCTTAAAAGTGAGGCGATGACTGACTCTTACCATCTATGACTATGACTATGACTGCCACAACTTTATAAATATAGATCCAAAATCAAGAATCAAGAACACCTCATCCCTGCAGGGTGGAAGTATTTAATCTTAAATCGTCCTCAGCAATCCAACGAAGCACTTGTTTCAACGCAGCCTCTACTCAAGCCTGTAGTCTTACACCCTGCACGATGAGGCAAAACAACACAGATTGAAGTGGTCAACTCGTCTGACATATGCAAGTGAATGAGATGTTGTACCTACAGTGCCAGCTGACACCTGCTTGGAGAGTCATTCAAACGGCAAAAAATTGGGTGCATTATGGCTATATTATACATTTTGTTATCATTTTAGTGCTGGGTCGTCCAAAGATATGGCTATGGGCCACGTAACTAGACCAACTTGGACCATTACAGGCTCTGCTAAGATTCGAACCCCCAGCGGCTGCGGGTTCGAAGCAATCTCAGCTTGGTGGGAAGATGATTCCCAAGGTAGCAGCAGAGCCCGCAAGCCCACTGCGCAGTGCAAACCCCGTTTGTGTGGAACAATTTACATTGGATGGCCATACTTAAGTTGGGTGCTCACGCCAGGGCACCCTCCCAGAGAAAGCTATAGATTCAATAAATGCCAACATGAACGGTGATCAAGCAACTTCTCTGCAGTACACCGCATGATACAACTAATGATTCTTCCTCGTTTGTCAACCTCGTGGCTTCAACAGCAATTACGTCACAATGCTTCTGGGCGACCAAAAGGCCGGTGTCTTGATGCGTCCGGTGGTCTTTAAGCCCGAAACATCTCACGAAGGATTTTGCAGCGTATCCCCATCCGGCAAAGGTTGAACGTCCATCAGAACCTATTTTGGCCAAAACCGATGTTACAACCATGCATTTATGACTCCTGGGGACTGGGAAGCCAAAACGTCTCCTCTTTTTGCAGCTGTACAAGTTCTGTACACCACACGGCTCCGGGAAAGCCCGAGCACTGGTTCCCGCTGCCTGGCAGGGCCAACACAGAGTAGATTCGTGGTGGGTGGGGGCCAACAAAAACAAGCAACCCACATGACTTCAAGAGGGCACAGCTATTTTGCTTCCTGACTTTGATGGTTCCTTGTGTTGGATGCATATGGTGTAATCTCATTTTCTGACTTCATTCTACCCTCTACTCTATCCAAACATGGAAGTGAACATCTGGAGACTCAAGTCGCTCTCCTTTCAGGCTCCTTCTCCACTTCCCTCCTCCACTTCCTTCCTCCGCTTCGGTCGTCGGTCCAGACAGGTCAGGGTCCGTTCGGGCTGGTCGCTCCCCTTCGGGAAGCCCACACTGAGGTGGGAAATGGTGCCTGGAAACCCCACCAAACCCTCCAAAGATCGAACGGAGACGAACGGACCACGAACGTTGTTTCGGCAGTGGTGACGATGTCGAACACAAGCAGAAGCGTTGAAGGCAACGCCTCGTCCGTCGGCCATTTCCAACACCAGCAAATGCCATCCCCACTCCTTGGAGGCATGGAAGTGGATGGCCATGGCCCCGAAAGGAACACCATGGAAATCCCCTAAAATGAAGCATCATTCTTACTTCCAATAGAGAGTTCCAGGGAGAGAGAATTCCAAACATTCCAGCTTCATCCAGGTCCATGAGGGGGGTCACTTCCGTTTCTCCGTTCTTCGGTGTCGAAACCGCCCGCCCATCCGGCGCCGCGGTGCTGGCGCCTCAGGTCCAGCTCAATCGCTGGGTCCGAGAGAAGGATTCCATGTGCTGATACCTCCACCCGACGTATTCAGAAGTTCAATTCCGGTCTGCAAAAATACGGTAGATTTTTCACAGTCTGGGATGGCGAGTGGTGTTCCAACCGCTCAGCGGTGAAGAAACCGGGTCAGCTTCTCAAAAGCCGCTCATGGTGATCTCAGTTGCTTTGGAACCTTAACAAAAACATCAGTGATTCCCAAGCATGTATACTGTATAAGGTAACATTGGTACATGCAGATGTTGGTGATTTCAGGCCGCACGGCCGCATCACTCCTTCTAATTCGGGCCATCGATGAACCATCAAAGATCGACCAACCTCTCCGCGCAGGTCGATGGGAATCGATCCAAAGGTCCACTTGCGACCATTCCATGTGTGACGGTACCTTCAAACAACAAAAACATATTGGATGAAGGGGGTTTGCAAGTTTTGTGTCTTAGCATCCCCATGTTCCAGCATCCTGGAAAAAACAAAAAAACATTGTCCATCTGCAAAGCCACGAGAATGGGTCTCACACTGGATCCCAACAGGCGTGAATATAGACTCCCTAAAAGTGAAGCTTCTCAAAGGCTTTGAAGATCACATTGCGGCATCAAGTGGGGAGAACCTATATAGAATCAAGATGCATCAAGGGGGGCGTATCTTTGGAGAAAGTACGGGACCTGGTGTCATACCTATTCTCATTTCGACGCACTGACGGGTGCTTGTTCACGCCCACGGGATGAATTCATCACTGCTGTAGCAAGTCGATCTGGTTTGACGTCGTCGAGTGATGTCGATGATGGACACTCCATGGGACGGCCATGTATGCCTACATTGACCCCCCTAGCACCACCCCTGGCCTGATCGGCAGTCCGGACTGGCAGTCCCATTAGTCGTGTAAGGGGGGGATGGATGAACTCACCTCCGGCGGCCCCCGCACCATCGAAGCAATGCAGAACTGCTGGGGCAGCCTCGGTCCGAGGGTCAGAGAGTCCCGGTCCCGCTGGTTGAGGGTGGACAAATGGGCCGATCAATGACGATGAATGCGCCGGGTCCCCAAATCCGGGTGTTTGGGTGGAATGAACCCATCCTATGCGTGTTTGGTAGATCATATATAGATCAATTGTACACCCAGTGCCTCGCTTTCCGGTTTTTGTTGATACATAATTACTGTAAACTGTAAACTCTTCGCATGCACTCAGTTCCCTGTCCACTTCAAACGGCAAATGCAACAACACAATCAATCATGATGGTGGGCGTGAATTCAGCGTGCATGTGTGATGGTCAGCAGTTCCAAATAGATTGTTTTATAGATTTCTTTAGAGGTTCTTAGTCCAATCACCAAGTGTTACCTTGTGGTATGAAAGCATTCTGTCCGAAACACCTTAAGCACTTTGCTTCACCCCGTCCATCGAGCGGACCGAAGAAAGGGGTACCCTGTCAAAGCTGGCGCCTAGGTTCGTGGTGCGCACCGATGTCGGTTCGCGACCCCCGGTGACAGCTGTGCACTTCACCAGACCAAGCTCACAAAGCGAACTGCAAGCTCACACAGCTCCTCACAGCTGTGCAAAGGATTCAATATGATTCGATTCTTCAGCAAAATCCACTTGGGCCAAATTCACTTTGAACTTTGAACCATCTCCCACCCGACCAGGGTTGGTCCCGAAATGAACGCTGATGGTGTAAAGAACCTGGAATCACCACCATCGCCATCGCCCAGTGTGGACTTCGTGTTTTTGTGCTTACGTCGTGACTGGCTGCCCTGCAGTTACGGTGATACGAGTATTACCAAACCACGGGTCTGGTTGCAAAATGTGAGGATATTGCCAAAACACAATCACGAGCGCATCGATTCCAAAATGAAAAAGGTGGAACGCAAAACTTGGTGTGCACTAGTCACTAGCGTCTGCACTTAGAGTCTTATACAGCTTGGGCTTCCCTGGTTGGTTGGTCAGTCGGTGGGTTGCTTGGTTTGGTCTTGGTTTTGGTTTTGCTTGGGATTGGTTACAGTAGTTGGTTTGGATTGGTTTGGATTGGTTGGATTGGTTGGTGTCATCACCACATCCACCATCTTTCGACCTCTGCGTCCCACCTTCGATTTGGAGCTGCTCGTAGAGCTTTCGGTCGGCACTGCTTGGCCTCTTCGTTTTGGGGCGGGAGATGGTCGATGTACTGGAAACGGCACTGGTAAATACTTGTAAATAGATGTGAATATTTTGATGAATGTAGTAGAATATATGTACCAATGGTTGCAGTGGTCATTGGTAGATTTAGTATTTGTGGATCATTTAGTTCTCATATAGTAATATAGTATTTTACTTAATGGGCTATGAATAGTGCCAAAAAAAGGGATCCAGGGTAGGGAAATGAGTTTGATGTAGTTCCGTAGGATGCAAGCAACTCAGGCACTTGTTGCTAAAGCAAGGGGAGATGCAGCTGGGGCCCTGAATATCATGCAGGTATAGCACAGCAGCCCCGCGGGCTGTGGCCCAGCAGGAAAGCCTGCTAGTGTAAGGCAACTGGCACAGTCAAGCATGATGAAGTACAACAGTACTAAAGAAGGTGTTATCAAGCATGATGAAGTACTGGAAGAAGTACATACTGAATGTAAAGAACTTCTTGGCATGTCATGTCTGTGTCTTTCTATTGGACGGACCATCTCCCCCAGGCGGCCCCGGACGTGAAGATTCCTGTATCACGAATGCCGACCTTCGCTCCCCCAATGGCCCAAACCCCTGGCCCGATCGGTCAATAGGCCGGCCACGTGTCGGAAGAGGTATTCATTTCAGGGTGGTCTGATCGAAACTTGGGGCTCTGCGAATCTTTTGTACGAGAAAATGGCCACAGCTATCTCCCTGTTCATCCCTTTGTTCCATTGCTTGGTGAATTCTGAATGGCTATTGGTGAGCCAGGACGCCCAACAATCCTCCACCTCGCCAGCTTTTCATGGCACGTACATCTCATGCCGTCTAGAAATCCGATTGCCCTTCCTGAAGCGACTCCGTCCTCCTTTGATTTCACCGCACCTGAAGCCCATCAGGTACGGCTGCTCTGCCAGCAGTTTCTGGCGACACCAGCGGAGGGGAGCAATGGAAACCGCGAACGGTGAACCGGGTTCGTCCGATTTGATCGGAATTTGAGGCGAGAAGATCTGCAACTACATCCGAGTGGAGTTGGTCGGTTGGCCTCACAGCGCAGATACGGAAGAACTTCCAATATTTCCATAAACATGTGGTGTGTATGGCTCATCATCTTTGTATTGTATAGAGATGTCATGACACGTCGAAGGATCAGCAGTTTCAAATGAATGGCCCATTGGGATGTGACAGAGGCACCCTCTACCCTCTACACCCTCCGTTTGGTGGGCAGCCAACTGCACGGAACTCCTGGTACTGCCAAAAGTTATATCCTCTGCTTCATCCGTTTTTTTGCGGCTCAAAACTCATCATGGATCCAGTTTGCACTTCAAAACAACTTCGAATTCCTCATGTCCCTTTTGCACCAAAACGCGATGTCCCTGCAGCCCATGCCCTGCAGCGAAAATCAACACGTCGCCATCCATCGCTGTGACGTCCATCGCTGTCTAGTGCTTGACCAGAGGTGAGAAATGGCACCAACTCCTTCTTTCGAGTATGTCTTCTTGATTTGGGGTCTCTATAACCACCTAACTTGAGGATTGTACCATTTCTCACTCTTCTCACCGCAGAACCACCAAACCTCCAGCCGCCGACCGAGGTACCGAGGTCGACCGGCGCGGAGCGGATTGTGGCAGAAGACAGCGGGTCCCAGGGACCCACGAACGATGAACGAGCCACGGTGCCACTGACCACACCAACCATGTCTATCTGGACCTTCAAGGGGTGTCCTGGCTGGAGGCCCCTTAGTGGTGGGCTGGGGCTTCCAGCCAGGGCACCCCTTGGAAGGTCCTCGTATGTGATGAATGAGTATTTCAACGGATTTTCCGTATTTTTCAGCTGTGACCAACTCTGCTTGGTTCGGCTTCTTGGGGGGTTCTCTCCATCAAGCGGGCTGAAGTCTTCGAGTCCCATTGAAAGCAGGCAAATTCCTGCGGACCCAAGCGGGTGGCTCTCTCACAAAACTATCTTCGCTATGGCTCTGGAACATTGGTTTTCGCTTGACCCACTGGGGCAATGGAGATGACATAAAATTGACACGTTGATAAGACTTTCACAACACCTGTGCATGTTTAATCTCTCTAGGCTGCACAACACGCTGGCGGAAAAAGAAGCACAAACACTGTGCCTCGTAGTCTGCAACACCTCAGCCGGAAGTGTGGAAGAACGAGGTGATCGACGCAGTCACAATGGCCAATGGCAAACGGCCGCTCGAAACCGGGGGGACGGCACCTCTCAAGCACCCCTCTTCCAGCCCGAACGGTGTATCTGATCTTTACGTTTTGTGGCCATGATCCCGGTGCGAATGCCCAACCTATTTGCTGATGTGCTCGTGGACACAAATTGTATCCAATACCAATACCTCTCACGAGAGTGAGTATGTTCATTATAATACAATATAACATCTTAATATATAATATATAAATTATATCTTTCAATCGCTTTCACTCAATCATACTCAATCCCTTTTATATCATACATACCTAAACTTCCTCTTGGGCAGAGTTTTGTGCCTAATTATGGGTAAAGGCGCCTTCGTCCGTGCTGTGGTGTTCTTGTCCCCTGTAGGCATTCTTGTCCTTTTGGAGGGCAACGGCAATGCTCAAATAGATAAGGATCCAGCTGTTGCCATTCCAGCAGTGAATGATGTGAATTTCAAGTAGTTTAGAGCGGGGGACTAGTGTCCTTTCCAAGCGAATCTCGGACCCCGCATGGCAC
This sequence comes from Durusdinium trenchii, assembly GCA_963970005.1. NCBI lineage: Eukaryota > Dinophyceae > Suessiales > Symbiodiniaceae > Durusdinium > Durusdinium trenchii. The sequence goes on along the minus strand of CAXAMN010021284.1, from coordinate 928,896 downwards.
CATGGAGCGTTTTTTTCTCACCAAACATGACCAGCACAAGCTACTATTGCAGTCAGCCTACCATACCTACCAGGGTGAAAGGGGGTTTTGACTTACAGTCCCACAGGAATCTGGACCAGAACATAGCAGCGGTACACCTTCTCGAAATCAAGGTCGAAAAAGGTACCAAACATTACCAAACACTACAATGGGATGTGAAAGATGTGTACTGTTCTGCCGACCTGAAAAACTGGTCTTGGAGCCGCTAATTTTCTGCTGAACCAGTTGAGGTTTCAGGGTCGACTCACTTTTTCCTTTTCAACTTATGGCTTTTTGGATGTTCATCTCCCGCCATGTCTTCCATGAACTAAGAAGACCTCGGTCTCCCCACCATTGCCAGCCGCCTGAGGCGGAAAACACGCGGTGGTTTCAGTTTGGAGGCAGGTTGATTGAAGACATTGACGTGATGTCCCCAATTATCCTGGCAAGAGACCCCAAAACAATGTTGAGTAGAAGAAGACGCCCCTAATTAGTGATCACATTGTTGGGGAAAACAACTTGTTTGGGTTGAGATCCACTCAAGGCTGTCGCCCATTGCGTTCTGATTGGATGATTCGTAGCTTCTCAGAATACCAGCGACATCCAAGGACCAGGAAGATCGCGTGGACGCGCGCGACAGAAGACCAACCCTCTGGGGGATGCTTGGTGCGGGACTCCAACGGCCAGGAAACCTGAGCCGCCCAAAGACCCTGGACAGCGAGGTGGTGAATGAAGGAATCCATTGCACCGATGGGACACCGGGCCTATTCTTGGACTCCGGGGGGGGTTTTGGTAGGTACAGTCGATACTGAACCGCACCAGGAAGCAGCCACCGAAGCAGCGCTGAGCCGGAAAACGCCAGCGATGCCGCAGCTGAACCAGGTTTCAGCCTCCCAAGCCTGCGACGTCCGCCGGTTCCCTGCCTGCTTCGCGCCCGGCGCCCTCGGCGCCGCCCTCGGCGCCGTTGCGGGCGCCGCTGGTGTGGCGGCCGCTGGCGCCGGTTGATTGGGGAGGTTGAAGTAACTGGCAAAGTTGGCCAAGTCCTTGGAACGCGGCCCGGGGTGTCGTGTCGAGGCCCGGTGTGGAGTCATGGGTCCATTGTGCGCAGGGAACTGATTTGGAGGATTGGAGGGAAGTGATTGGGTAGGTGGAAACTTGTTGAAATGTGCAAGTCAGTGTTGAAAGGCTTCTTTGGACACTCGCTTAGATACCACGAGCCATTCATGCCCGTAGAATATCAAAGGACTTGTCAAAGGATATCAAAGGGGAGCTGGTGCAAGTTGTTTCTGAGGAGATATTGATTGACCTTATACCACGTGGCTCAGTGGCGATCATCAAATGGATGGGGCACCTTCGTCGCAAGCTATGATGATGCACTATTTACCAGTCACAAGTAGAGACACTTTCAATACTACACAAATACTCTCACAAGCGGTTGATGCAGGAATTGTTGCAAACACAATAATAATATAGACGAATCGTATCACGTGAGGAAGTGAAGGGTCCTCTGATTTCCGGAGAACACCCGAATACCTCCGAATACCAGGCGAGTCCTCCAGGCGACTGGGACTCACCACCAGGAACCGCTCCCGGCTCCCGGTCCGGTGGTTTTTGGATGGAACAGACCGAATCAGCGGTCTAAAGAAGAACCACACACACATATCAGCTGGGTGGTGCTGGAACTGTCTCGCTTTCTCAGATGGTTTTCTTCACCTCGCCCTGATTCCGTGAAGGGGCACGGCGCGATGGACGGCTGTCGACGCGTGACGATAGATGTTTGGCAGTTGGATGAACTGCCAAAGCGCGAATCTCCGTCCAAGCTGTCCTCTCCCATAGGCATGGTGGCGGCTAGTTCTGGTCTTTGTCACCCAGAAAGACCCTTACGCTTCAATCCTCTCCGGACCAACAATGACGCTGTTCTTTTTTAAAGTGTCAAGTTGCTCGTGGCTAGGTAGCCATTCCACAGGATGTCCTTCCGCCAAGCCAGTTGATGGCATCATATGCCAGGATGTCCTGCATGCGAAGTCGGTGACATGCATCGCATGCCCAACTTCGCGTACAACCAAGTTCCATCCTCCACGTCTCCCATACCAACGGGAGCCGAAGACATCCTGGTTACCTCCAAAACTCGCCGTGCACCAACTGCGGGTCGACCCGCTGTGCGGCTGCGCAAGCTGAGGCCACGAACGGTGCGATGGCCCATTCTTCCAGGCCCAAGACTTGGAGAAGTCAGCCATCAACACCAAATCATGGCCGTATAGATGGAATCCAATGCCGCCAATGCCTGTTATTCGGGCAGAAATAGTGTGGCCACCATATGCCATGTCCAGCAGGCACCACTCTGTCCATCAGTTTAGCAGCGGTGCTCCTGTGGTGCAAATCAGGTCTACATCATCTGAAACAAAGGGGTACAGTATTTTGTCTTGAACCCCGAAGTGCCTACATAAAAAAGGTGTTGTTTTCGAATACGCATGAATACGTCGTTTAAAGTGGTGGATGTTCATCCGAATTTTGGGGATGAGGATCTGATCTCTATAACCACCCCATCTGGGTGTCCTCCAAACGAGCCCATCCCAGCCCGAAGGCGCCGGGGCTCCCGGCCTCCAAGGGCACGTCCTGACATGGTAAGGACGACAGGCGCGTTGTCAGACCACCGAAGTGCCAGGGATCACGGTCACAAACAGGACTCCAAAAAGGTCATCTAAGAAGATTCTGGCCCGACTATTGTGAACATCTGATGTTCTGTTTTTTTCCATGAAATCAACCTTGGAATGTTACCTGGACATTGTGGAGGGCGCCGCTTGCACGTGTCTTAGTGAGAAAATGATTGCGTTCAGTGGTATGGTATGGGTGATTAGAAAGTTGCCCCCATAAATTTCAATAAACAAATCTGTGGTTCGAAGCATCAGCACAAGATGGAAGACTCCCACAAAGGAAGTTCGTTCCTCCACATATTGTCTCGCGCAAGCAACAAACATACCCCAACAACGAATACACATCTTACGTAGCCTCTTCCTGTCACATGTAAACAAGCATCCGGATATTTGGATATCTTGATCAACAAATTTAATATCTAATCTGTAATACAAATTCGACTACTACGATTTTTTTCTCCAGAACTGGTTTTGTCAGTTCAGGCGCACTGACTGGGGGGCAAAGAGAGTGAACAACGGTTGTGGCGTTTCAAAGTTTCTGTTTATTCTTTCAGGTCATGTTCCTTTGCCAGGCTTGGTCTCTCCAACAGTGCGATGTGCTATGATGTTTCTTCAAGGATTTTGTCATCGGCAGGAGGGAATGCAAATGAACGCCTAGTGTGTGTGAGGGGAGCCCTGTCCAAAATGTCTTTGTGGGGTTTGACGTGGAGGCGCCTCATTGGGCTCGCGCTCCTCTCACAAAATGCGCTGTGTAAATGCTACGCCAAAGCTCAAAACTGCTCTGAGATCTCTACAGATGCATAGGCGCAATGTCAGACAACAATTGACAACTCGACCTTCGCCTACTCACTATCAACATGTAATACCGATTGCAAGGAGTAACACTTTCAACACATGAAACTCACCGAAATGAAGTTGGGTTGACATGCGTCTACGATGAATGGTGTCTGTGAGGAAACCACGAGTTTCCTGACATGGTTTGGTTCCGTTGGGCCCATGACGTTCTCTCTTCCTCCTGGATGCTATATTTCGGCGTTTCTGGTTCAATGTTGTTGACGTAAAGAAATCCATTCATCAATTCGGTCGTTGGGCAACAGTTTCCCGTGGGAGTCTGCCATGGCAGCTTCCAAACTTGCAACGAATCCACATGGTTCGAGCCCTTGTTCGGCGCACTGAGTTTCAATCCTATATATAGATCTTAATCCTCTTAAGAAGGCAATCTTTAAGCAAGTTAAGTTAAACACAAAAACAACAAAACAACTTGACCAAGAAAACCCGTGAAGGAAGAAACTTTCCTTTCGTTGTTCAATTTAGGGCGCCAGCTTGTCTTTTTGTGAATGGAAAATAGTGAGCTTGCGGGGGTCATGCCAACAAAGCCTTGTGAAACAAGACATGCAGTTGAACGTGCGCTGTGGCAGTGCTCATTTGCAAAGACCAGCTGAACAAGGCGAAGGAGGTCACAAGGCACAGCGTATATGGGGGTGTGACGTGAACGGGCTGATGGGGCTGATGTTCGTTTGATCTAAACCGGACCTTTTTGAGGGCGACCAGAACTGCTGGTTCCAGCTTCCTCAAAACTCCGTACGTGGGGGCATGATTCTCTTTGAAATTGTGGCTAGAAATTGGAGTCACTGGGGATCCTTGTGTCTACCATCGCGCAATTTATTCTATCCCGAGCTGAAAAGTTTGGTTTGGGTCTCCAACCTGCCGTGCGAGCAGGCAAACCCTATCATTCACGAGCTTGACCAGGCAACTGCTCAGATGAAAGCTTCAGCGAGCTTCCACCAAAACTGTTGCCACAGAATGTGCACCACCGCCTCGACGGCATCGGCGTCCACGCGCGACTAAGTCGGAACTGGAAGCATGCCGTGTTTCTGAGCTGTGGCCTTGGTCAAGGAGCTTGTTTGAAGAGCTGGTGTGTATGTCCTCCCATTGGCTCCTTGTAGGTGAGTCATGTTCACCAGAGCCGGTTCAGTCTTGGATCTTTGAGCCGCACTCCGCGCAGAGCCCAATATGATAGCACTTCAAAGGTGCTTTTGTGACAATGACGATTGGAAAGGGTTTCCTTGCTTGGGTCAAGACTTCTGCTGCAATGCTGCAAAGAAGTCCACGGATTATTTTGGGAGGGCAGTTCACGTATACGTATAGTAGCTTTTGGATGGTGACCCCAAGGGAACCGCGTGCCCTATAAGACCTGGAGAAGGTTGCAAAAGACTGGTGCCCACTTCCCAGCAACTGCGAGGGAACCAGTCCGTACAAGTTGCAACAAGCAGGTAGTTCGGCACATCCGACAAGACCAAGAACCAAAAAGGTACCAGTTCTGGACTATTTGCGAAAGCATTCACAAGGCGGCTATTTTTTGAGTTGAGTGTTGTTGAAGTTGTTGGTAGACCATCAAGGAGCTCACATGGGTTCTATGGGCACAGATTTGGAGGCTACATGCTCGACCACACCTACAGTATAGGTGTTGCGGGGACAAACTCCCCCGTCCGAAGAAGCTGGGGTTCCCCATGGTGCTCCTCACTCTGCTGTCAACTTCTCCAGGCTCCCATGCCGAAAAAACTACTCCTACTAGAATGTTCGGGAGTTGCTGAACTTGCCTCTGTCAGTCACTTCGGTCGGGTCACTTCGCTCGCTTCGGTCCAGCACTTTGGAAACCGGACGCCAAGCGGCTGATGTTCGATGGAAATGGCTGTGGCAAAAAGTGAGAAGTGCACCAATTTGCAACGCAGTAATATCTTCTTTCGTGGAAGGATGGTTGGCTGAAAAGCCAGGCTGTGACATTCAGAATGAAATTAAATACTGTAGTTATTAAGATCAATTTTTGAAACATATTGAATAGCTATGAGCACAATTGCACATCATGAACCGACTCCTTTCCCGATCAACGGACAGGGGATCATCTGCGCACACAGATCAGGATCATCTGTGCACACAGCCTGGGGTGGGGTGGGGCTAATGACGTTCACTTAGACTAGCATTCATATCTATCATCCCAATGTTGAAGTAAGGGTGCGGTGGGTGGGATGGGGTGGGGTGGGGTGGGGCTAATGACTAGCATTCATATCTACACGTCGCTGCCCAGCAGATTCTGCAAGCTTGCACCGTCAAAATGCACTTTGAACAAGTCGAGTCACAAGCACCATAAATACCAGCGAATTGGCCTCACACACACATCTGAGCACCCTGGATCAACACCCGGCCTTTGCGCCTACCGTAAGAACCCAAAGTATGGCCACACTGTTTAGGCACCCCGCATACGGAAGCCGCGTGTACAGACGATCCCCGAGTGTACAGACGATCCGATTTCCGCGTGTACAGACGAACCCCTGCCCCGATCAACGGCGCCACGCACAGCTTTTTTATAAATAAAAGAACACGACGGGTGAGACGAACGCAGGGACCGAGGGGGGTCAGCCGGTCAGCCCACACCCAGTCAGAAAAAACACAAACACGCACACACAAACCATGCCATTTAGAGATCTCCAGGGACTCTCCTGAGACCGTTTCCATCTATCCGCTTTCCTTTTCTTCATGTGCAGTACCGCACAACGCCACAGTCACAGAACCATTTCGGACCCCAAAAAGATGAACCATATAGAATAATGAACAAACATCAGGAAAAAACAAAAACGGAAAACCCGAAACCACCACATCCCGGACGACCAAGGTGTCGGTGTTCAGCTCTTTAGACCGGGAAAAGCCGGGGGCCGGTGTCCTCGTTCTCTCGGCCCGGGTGTCCCCGGTTCCGACACTGGTCCCGACACCGGTCGACCGGTGTCCCGGTCCTTCTGCTTCAACTCCTTGGGGTCATCTTCCTTGAAGTTCCGCAGGTCCTGCGGCCCCCAGGAGGGCCCCAGGGGTGGGTGGGAAGAGCATGCTGCGGCGGTGAGGGGCGAAACGCAGGGTGACCGGTGAAACCGATGGTGGGGTGCTCAAGTGGGGTGAAGAGGGAAGGGTTCATGGTATTTGTATGTATTTGAAATAGTGAAAGAAAGGAGCCATCCGGCTTGAATGTTTTGCCGTTTATATTTTTTGCATTTGTTTAAAGCTTTAAACAAAAATCATTGCGAGTAAGGGTGTAGTAATTCTACTGCATGAGTCGTGGTCTCGCAACGGGTTGTTGTGCAAAACCTTGTTTTTGACAGGTGTCTCAATCTGTGCAGTGTCTGAGTGTGCCACACACTTCAACTATATTCGGATTTCTTGAGGTACTTGCCAGGAGTTGTAAAGGCTCTAAGCTATCTGGCTATCCCACCCAAAGGGTGAATGATAGGCCCCCTTGACCATGTTGCAGAAGAATGGTCTTCCACAACTCAACCAATCTCAACCATGCCAAAAAGGACAGGTTCCTTTAATCCTCCTCTCTTGCTCGGCAGGTTGGAGTTTGGATATGTCAAGTATTCCTGAGCTGCCATGACCGGCTCCAAATAAGTCCATTCTTCCTGCTCTGGCTATGTGTATCACATATTGATCATTGAAACACGTTGATATCATTAGTGATGCCATCCACAAAGACACACACAGGATCATGAGTTTTCTTGTATGTATCCTTTTAGATCGTTTCATTGGTTGCTCTGTCTGTCTCCCTTCCTATCCTCCAAATTGGACACCAAATTTTCACACCTGGTTCTCCAGGTCTCCCCCTGGACTCCATGTCTGGGAACCCCCTCCTTGATGGTCACGAGACCTGCGACGGGGGGTGGTTTCACCCGGTGCCCGGAGCTGCGACGTCAGCAGCCCGGGGCAGTCGGACGAAGCTGGGAAGCTGTACATGGGAGAGACATGAGATACATGGGTGACCTTTGCTGAAGTGATACTTTGCTGAACTGCCATTGAAAGGGACACACCTGACCATTGAAAGGTTCATCATGTTCATGTATAGTGAGGGACAGAACAGTGATGTTCTAAGATGTTCTAAGGATCTGATGTTTTAAGTATCTGTGCGTCAGTATATAGTTCCCATGTTATATCACTCCTGCACTCTGGTTAGATATCGCTCAAATGTGACTGCGTGGCTCAAATGTGACTTGTTAGATATGGCTCTTAAATACATCTGGCAATGCACCACTCTGGAGAGAGGCTATGTCTTTGCTGCGTGCGTTTGGTAGGTCGTTTTCCTTTTCAGCCATTGAACTGCCGCACCATATCAGGTGATGGAAATACAAAATAAAGAAACGAACTCCATTCAAGCATCCAACAACTTCCCATTTCCCTTCCCCTCCAAAAAAATATACAAATACCAAATAACCTCCCCTCCAAAAAAACATATACAAATACCAAATAACCAAACACCCACAACAGAACCTTCACTATACCTACAACCTACAGTACCTTCCTCTTCCGCCAACGTCCAAACCGGTCGTCGCAACCCGTGTTGACCCAACACACGCCGCTCCTCGCCGAGCACGTCGCACGCGCGTCGCGCGCGGAGCACGTCGCGCGGAGCACGTCGCGCGGAGCACGTCGCGCGGAGCAGGTCGCCTTGCTCCCACTCGCCGGGCGCCACGAAGGCCACCCGAGTGGCATTGACCCGGTCGGCATACTTGAAGCCCTGTCGGTGTGTATCGCGGCTCGTGGCGCCCGCGTGTGGCGGGTGTGTAGGACCGAATAAGCATCTTCTAGCACACGGTGTAGATCGGATACGCGCGCGGGCTTTAGAGCAATAACAAGAATAAAAACAGATCAAACACGAGTCACATGACCATGAATGAACCCCCTAATTTGGACCTCAACACCAATTGGTTCGGGTGTCTCCCTATAATACAATCTCAGGATGGATAAATAGGTTTTCATTGAGGGACTTCTCGAAGCCCTAGGGGTTCTCCCAATTGAACTATACACCAGCATCAGGACCATCCTGAGGTGTCCTCTGATGTCCTGATAGTACCTCACACTACTAATCTAGGGATCTTCAGCCACACCCAGGTCCAGGATGCAGGATGGGACTCCAGGATGCAAGATGAGACTCTAGGTCTCTGCTTGTCATGCCAACCCCCCGATCCGCGGATCGGTCTAGTGCCCAACTCCCGATCCATCGGCGAGTCGCTCAGTCGGTGTGGAGGGAAGTGCTGAGTCGCGAAGGAGCGACTTCGGTGTCAACACGAACAGAGACGCTCCATGGGACTGCCATATATGCCACCCCATTGACCCCCCAAACACCACCCCAACTGATCGGCATATATGGCAGTCCCATGGGTCGTGTCTGGGAATTGGTGTTGTTCTTCACGAACAAGCAGCCTGCGCTGCCTGCTGCCTATCACTCACACGCTAGCAGAATATCCAGAATGGAACAAATTATAGTGCCAAAAACCTTTGAGCAACAACACAACAACAGACACACATCAATACAACTGCAAGCAAACATGGTATATACTGCGAGACCCAAGCACCGGAACGGAGCTAAGACACCCTGCTTTGTGCTGCGAATCGCTATACAACTGAGCTTCACTGGTGCAGCGAATCGCTGGTACCAAGCCTTCGGGGGGGGGTGCCCAAGCAGTGAGTACCTTGGGGGACGTGGTGCGAAGGCGCTGCATTCGACTCTTGGAGTTGGACGGACCGTCTCGCTTGGCCTTGTGGACCTTCTTGGTCTCTTCCGAAAAGACCTGAGTCAAAGGCGTTCGCCGAACTCTGAAGGAATGATGCAGGCTAAGAACTGAACCGTTTGGCATCCTTGACCGGCTCCAACTGACAAATGTCATTGTCTCTGACCGGTTCTTCAACCCAAAGCAGGCCATTCACTCCGTTTTTTTCGTTGCGGCCGCTCGTCACACCCAATTGCGGTTGCAGCACGTCGCACTGTTAAGGAGTCCTCCATGGGGTCACAACGGTCACAACGGTCACCTGGAAAGAAACATGGGAAAAGAGCGACCATGCTCCTATGGGACTGGTAACACGATGCGGAAGGCAGTCTTTTCCCTCCCCAGCGGCCAGTTCTCGTCTCGGGACTATTGATCAGGTTGGGGTCGGTGCTGTGCCTTTGTACCCAGTCTTGGTTGGAAGACTTGGTTTGTCGATGTGGTTCTCTCCGCACCGTGGAAATATGCTCCACGCCATCATGAGGTGTGAGGTGAAGGTGTCCCAAATGGCACCAAAGAAACACATGTGCCAGAACAAGCCCAAACCGGACAAAGGATTTATGAACCAGGACCTTCAAAGTGACCTTTTGATATCCCAGGATTTGCGGTCGCAACCAGGCCAGTAAAAGCTCACAAACAGAGACTCCAATTCGAGGTCACGAACTGAAGGTCCTGGAATGGGTTTTGTTGCTTTGTCCCTACCATGGTCCTCTGATCCTGGCAGGTTGGTCTGAAACATTCTTTTGAGCCGTCAACCTGATGCATCGACGCCTCATGGGAGGTTCCAATCGGTGGAGGACCAACCAGCAGAGATCGAAGAGCCCTATAGACTATATCCTATATATAGGTACCCCACTCGGGTCCTATCAGTATAGTAGGGGCGGGGGCTTGTCATAGCACCACAGCATGCCGCTGTGATCCTGTCTCCGCACTTCAGGTCAAAGCAAGTAACCTGTACAAACGACTTGAGTCGCACGGACCGGACGCCATGACATAAACGTTCGGCATCAAGTTCACCTGGTTGGACATCGCGTCCGACATCGGCACCCAAACGTCAGGGCTCCCGTGGGGTGGGAAATACGAAGTAAAGGTCCACCTTGCAGGTCACGAAACAAATCTCCACCTTCTGCCAGGCGCCATTCTCTGCCGTGACATGCAGGAGCAGTGATGACATGCAGGAGTTTCCGAGCGGACAAGCCGCGCTGGACAAGCTCAGCGCAAGGCAATCACCGGCAGCACTCATCAAAGTCGGTAGGGACCTCCTAGGCTTCACCTGTACAAGAGCACAAACATCCACAAACCGTGTAGAGCAATCAAGCCTGTACAATCAAAAATGAAGAGGTCAAAAACTATACTATATACAAGACTGACCAAGGAAAAGGAAAGTCACGAAAAGGAGCGACAGTCAGAAAAGGACAAAGTATATACATATCATCAAAATGACCATGTATACATGTAGTGTGCACGAACATGCGCTCAAGGATGCAGTATCCAGCCATGTGAGGTATCCAGCATGTGGGCTGCGAAGTATCCAACACGTGGAATGGAAGTGGGCTGCGTATTGAACGCTTTGCGGTCTGTGGTGCGGTCTGCGTTGGGCATCGGTTTTTTGGGGCCCTGTAGGGTCCGTCACTTAGGGTCACTTAACCTCTGGACATGCTGAAATGCTGGTCTCCCAGTAGTTAAACGGTAACTAAACCTTAAATTGGGACTGACATATTACTGACATGCCATTTTAAAAATTAACTCATTGGGACCATCTCAGATCACACCTCAAATCCCGACCGACCCACTTCTCACCACCCATGGGATGTCAGTTGGGATGACGACCCCCAGTATTGACCAGTTGGCTGCATGCAGCCAGCCAGCAGACCGGGACAATCCACCATGCCTGAACTCCCTGAGTTGGCACCATGTTCTTCGTCTTTTGGAGGTTTAGGCCCCGGGACGTCCCCCAATCGGCCCCCCCAAGTTTGTGTTCAACAAGCCGTAACGGATCACACATCATACACCGACACTGAGGTGACAAGTCCCACGTGTTCGACTGTTCGACGCGTTGGCGGTCTGGCGTTGCCAGGTCGGTCTGGCGTCGTACCAGGTCCCATCTGTGCCAAGCCACGTCCACCGACTGGCCGGCCATCCGGAGCTTCCGAGCCACGTTGAGCGCCTGGCCGAACGGCCGGGCGGGCGGCTCGGGGGCGAGCCGCCCCTCTTGAGCGCCAGATGAGGAGGGTTCTGGGCGGGGGGTCCATGAAGCATCCATGAAGCATCTATAAGAAAACGCCTTTGGAAGTATGGGATGTGTCTCAACGTAGGTAGAGCATCGGAGATCATCGGAGAATCTGTTCTACATCACCCAGAAGAAATGGTAGAATTTGGGTTGATGGAAAGGGAGATCATTAAGGCAAAGGCAGATTCGAGTCAAATGAGTAGAACATGTATGGCTATATAGAAGGTGACCCACCTGTTCACGGAGATACACAGAATGGGGATGTACACCCATCCGGTTTTGAGGGTCAGTCTAGGAGTGCGGACTGTCCAGACTAGTCGCAAACTCTCCGCTTTTGAGCAGCAAAGACCTGAGGACCTGCTCAGCCTGCTCCCTTTCTGACCCACATGTTCCAACTACCGGACCAGTCGACTGGAACAGTTGGTCTTTCAAGCCTTCGAAACCGGGGTTAAGATACTCAAAAAGGCCTCCCCCTGCCCTAGTCAGACCCTGGCTGTATGAGAATCACACCTTCGACGAAACATGTTGGTCTTCACAACAAGTGCAAATCCAACTGAGCCATTTCTCCTACCACTTGGCGAACTCCGAAGCACCCAGATCCCTGCTCCGCAGCAGTGCTTCCGCCAGGACGGGACGTGGGTCCCACCGCTCCACTCCCCTCCCACCACTCCAACTCTTTTCCAGCCGAGTCCGCGCGCGTCGGCCGCGGGGGCGGTCCCAGCGTCCTCACCTGAAGTCGGGCGCGGGAGTGGACGAGCGGAGGTCGCGGGTGTTCGGCCGGTGCCGGGAGCGGAAGTGGAGAAGATCTACGTAGTTTCCATGGTGTTTCCTCTGCTATGTCACAGTAACGTCACAGTGTTTTGTTTCCGATGGGGGCGGTTCTAATGCCCCAAAAGAATCTCAAAATTTGAGGAATCTCGATTTGATCCTGTTTCGTGGGATGCATCAAGTCATCCGGGTGAAAGCCTTCGGCAGATGGATTCATCGAACTTGCTCCGGCCGCGATACCCCGAGAATGGCCCACGATCAAGGAAGTGTCTGGAAATGAGTCCAGTACACCTTCAAGCCGGCTTCCGCAACTCAGCATCCATCATGTGAAACTAGCTTAACTGATACTAAAACCATCAGCCTCTCCACTTATCGCTGGTCCAAACCACTTCAGAAACAGCAGCATTTCAGTCTTTCCAGGTCGCAATTTTATCACGCAGGAAACATATATGACATGCTTCCAAAAGAGCTTCTCCGAGTGTTGCCGGTGTCTGCTTCAAAAAAGCGTGGCCCGTGCCTTTGGGCGGGGACCCGTGCTCTGCGCCACTCGTCAATGGAGACCACCCCATCTTTGTTCTGATCCTTGGAGGCTGATCAGGGGCTTGTCTGAGTATCCCAATTCCCAATACCAGGACGGGGAAATGAGGAGGGATGAGAAGGAACAATGCCTGCCACACTTGACCTCTTCATGGGAGATTGGCATATATATATATATATCATATCGATATATGATATTTGCAGGGTACCAAATTAACAAGACACTGAAGGACATGTAGAAACAAAAACCGAACACCACCACAACAACAGCAACAGCAACAACAACAACAATTACAACTACAACCTCGCTTCTTACCCAGCATAAACAGTGGTGTTATAACATATTTACACTCACACAGGAAATCCGTCAGAAATGTGCGTGGCACCAGCCCCAAAACGGCCCTAATTGTATCGAATTGTATAATAATTCGGTGCTCCAACCGCGATCGATCAACCAGTGTGGTCATTGTGCGGATGCGAGCAACCAACACTCAAAACCCCAGTGGTTGGGAAGGATGCTCGTTTGGAATCAACGATTTTGACGTTTGGGCCATTTGACCTCCTCAGATTTCAAGCGTTTTCAGGTGTAAACCAATGCCCGTAAAGAAGGACAACACACTTTAGACAGGGAAACCACTGACTGCAATGCAAACTAGGCCATCCAAGGAAAGCACGTGTGGCACATTAGGCATCAATAGGCCAACCCCCAGCAAAAACCACTAAACCGTACGCCACTCGTGCCGCTCCATTTTCTCTCGCTTCGCCATTGACCGGCTCCTGCCGTGCACGTTTGGCGCCGCTCGCGACAGTGGCCGACGCGCTCGCGGTGGCAGCGCTGGTCGCCGCGGTCGCAGTGAGGCGGGCAGTGATGGCGGACTGAAGACGATGGAGGACCTCTGTGAGGCACAGGTGCTTCGGGTCTGGGTGAAAAGTACTTGTGAGTGAGCCGGCTGTGAGTTTCACCATGATTTCGTGGCATCTGTCTTCAATCGATCTCAGACATGTCAACAGTCAACACGATTTGCCAACGGGGGAATGTAGACCTACTCGAATGGGCAATGATGCTTAGCCATGCTTAGCCAACCCAGTCAAAGTAATAGTTACAGTTACGATCGATTTAAGTGGGAATGTGTTGCCACTTCGTCACTCACCAACATCACAATGACAATAACATACAATAACTATATATCTGCGAGTGTCTCAAACAACATCACCAACATTCACACACACACACTCTGGTGGTGAACAAGCTCCACAACCCACTCCAGAGCCAATGACCCAAAAAGTCACATCCAACGATATCAACTTCAAGTTCTTCAACGGCCAAGACCGGCCAAGGACCTCCCCATACATAGAAAACATGGCCAAGACCCCACCCGTTCATACCCGTGAAAGCCATCCGTTCACCCCGACCGACGCCCGACACCCGGCCTGTCGTTCGCCCACGCGCACTCGCAGCGCGTTGGTGCGCCGCAAGAGCGCTGTGGACGTGGACGGCGACGTCTCGGCGCGGCGGAGGGCGGCCACGTCGGCCTCCAGCGTGGTGGCGCTGTAGCCTGGGCAGCCGGAGGACTCGGACCATCTTTGAACGGTGAGGGTCCATGGTGATTTTTTGGGGGTGCCATCGAAAACACAAGTAAGTGAAGAAACATTGATTTGGATGTTTCATGTCGAGAAGCAATCAGAGAATTGTCTAGAGAAACTTAAGCCCACGGTCAATTCCGGGTGGCAATGATAATCACCATAAAACAACAATAAAAGCAACCTCTCTAGACAATTCTTTGTGGCAATGATAATCACCAAAAAACCAATAAAAACAATTTAAAACAAACTCATTCATGGACCGCCACATTCCAGAACACTTGATCTGTTGGGAAGGCATCGCTGATCATCGGTGAATGGACAAGCAGAACAACGACCTATCATTTTGTCATGTAGTGGCCCTGTACGCAGGTTTGCTAAAGGGCAGTCATTTCAAGCAAAACTGGGATGGACGCAGCCCTGGGCGAAACATATTAGTGAAATCCGGCCGCAACTGTTTTCCATCGCCGGAAACGAAGGTTGCTGCAAAAACCACTGGCGCCGGTAAGCTTGTCATTGTGGATCTTATTTTCCCGCTGGCGGGTGATGCTGCCAGTTCTTGTGGCCCACATGTTTCCATCACAGAACAGGCGAATGAAATCTGCATGTTTGAGGCCGAAAGCAAGTCACTTGCCAAAAAACTGACCCAATGCTTTACATGAAATGTTGCTTCCTTGAAAAACCTATACTGAAGTGGAAGCAGTTCCAGGTGCATGAATGTATTTGTATGTATGCTGCATGCATCCAACAAGTCTATCCAAGAACGTAAGCCCCGCAAAACCCATTGCCTGGGACTTCGGACAAGGCAACGTTCGCAAAAAAGACTACTCGCAGGCCCAGACCGTTAGGCAACTAGCTTTGTGGGTGATCTTCTCCATAGTTTTCCTTCTTGGGCCATGCATCTCCACACTCGACTGCGAAGTTCTCTGACTTGAAGAAGTCGGGCCGGAAGGCGCAGATCGCGAGGTCAATGGGATCCTTCAAGCCGGAACTAGAGGCAACCAAGAGACATCACGGGGAGTACACGGCCTATCCTTCAGCGGCACCTTGCTGCAATGCTTCGACATGTGTTCGTAACGATCTGGAGTCTTGTCACTGCAGGATGCAAAGAAGCGAGATCAAATCGCCCTTCACGCTGCTCGGCTCCAGGCTCGCGACACCCTTGTTGCGACTCCCCTCCACCTGCACCTGCTGGGAGCACAGCATTGCAGGCACAACAGCAAAGCCCTCGCAGCTGTCCATGAAGGGGCTGATGACAAACGATGGCACCCGCAGGGTGGAATTCTCCAACTTCCAAAAGCATCTGGAAATCATGCGATCGGACAGCGACCGGGAAATTTCCAGGACCATGAAGCATGTCTCCAACTTGCCGCTTGTACTTCCCTTGATGTCTTTGTTGCCAGACAGCGAGACCTTCAACTTGCGTGCACCTTCACGAGCAGCTGCCTCAATGCTTCGACAGCTCGGGTCAGGAAGGCCGCGCACACAAAAACAACTAAAATTTGAGCATTGGTTCGGTTGAGGGGCAAGCATAGCGGGCAAAGGGTCAGGCCGGAAGCACAAGTTCGACAAAGAGACCTCGCCTGGCCCACTGACGAGGGAGTGCTGCAACTTGGAGAACTGCTGCCACGGAAAAGCGAAGAACCATATCCGGTCAGCGAGCGGGGTCTGAGAGCAGGCGGAAATGGATCCTCAAACCCTCCAACATCATCCTGCGATTCATCTGTCCCAACAGGCGCACAAACTCCTAAGCCTTCAAAAATTATAGGACCGGATAACCCCACATGTTAACAACTTCACCAGACACAGGAGCGGACAATTGGTGGTTGGTGGGTGACGATTGGTTGGTGGCAGTTGGTTGGTGGCAGTTTGTGGGTGGAAGTTTGTCGGTGGCAAGTGGTTGGTGGCAATTGGTTGGTGGAAATTGGTTGGTGGAAGTTTGTTGGTGACATTTGGTGGCAATTGGTTGATGACAATTGGTTGATGACAGTTGGTTGATGACAATTGGTGGGTGGCAATTGGTTGATGACAATTGGTTGATGACAATTGGTTGGTGACAATTGGTAGGTAGCAATTGGTGGGTGACAATTGGTTGTTGACAATTGGTTGGTAGCAATTGGTTGGTGACAAATGGTGGGTGACGATTGGTGGGTGGCAATTGGTTGATGACAATTGGTTGATGACAATTGGGTGGTGACAATTGGTGGGTGGCAATTGGTTGATGACAATTGGTTGTTGACATTTGGTTGGTAGCAATTGGTTGGTGACAAATGGTGGGTGACAATTGGTGGGTGATGACAATTGGGTGGTGACAATTGGTGGGTGGCAGGAGGTGTGGACTTTGCCTTTACTTGAAGGGATTGCATTTACTTGAGCTTGTGAACCCTTCTTGACTTGAACAAAACCTTTCTACTTGAGGGTGTCTACTTCAGGGAGGAAATTTACTTGAGGATATGGACTTTTCTTCACTTTAGGAAGAAGCACAGTCTCTGTCTCTCTGATGGTTTTTGCCAGTGTGAGGGCGCATCTTTTATGTGAGAGATCTTTTGGCTCTGTGAGTTGCTTTTAGCTTTTTTTGGTTTGTGACCATGGCTGCTTTGGAAGCAGCTGCACAGGTAAAGATGCAAGCTGCTGTGGAGGAGAGGTCATTGAAGCAAAGTGGGAGGTTTCGATTGGTGGCTGACCCCAGCATGCCAGCCACTGCAATCCAACGGTTCTTGCAGTTCAAGCAGAAGAAGGATCTATGGAGTTTGATCTGCCCACCCCCACTGGCCCTATGTCCTATGGATGGCGCACAGCTCCTCATGGAGAGTGGTTGTCCAAAGTTGTTTGCGTTTTGACTTGGTGAAAGTGTGTCCAAACACAAAGCTCACTCCTACCAAGTTGAATGCGACCCTCAGGGCAATGATTGCAAACAGGGACTTAGAATTTTCTTCATTGCCCAAAGGCCATACCACTGAGGATATGATTGACAAGTGCGGTCTTACCTTGAGGATTTTGTTGTCCATGCTGCGAAGCCTCAAGCTCAACCCTGGCTTGAGAACTAAGAAGCTGTTACATAAAGAAGATGTGACTTTACTTGAGAAGCTTTTACATGAGGGTGTGACTTTACCTGTTGAGCTTTTACTTGAGGATGTGATTTCACTTGAGCATGGCACACTTTACTTGAGCATGGCAGACATTACTTGAGGATTGTTTTACTTGAGTGTATTTTACTTCAGTGGTTGAGACTTTGTGTAAGTATACTTTACATGAGGATGCAATTCAACTTGGAATTGTGTGCTTAGTCTTGTTTAGTCTTGTTGTGAGTTGAAATGCATTTGATATGTATTTATGAAATTTAGTTCAAAAACTATAAATTTAAGACAAAATATTGATGAATTCTTGATGAACTTTTGATGCACTTTTGATGCACTTCTGATGTACTTTTGATGTACTGTTTTAAAAGTGTATACACTTTGCAAACAGTACATCAAAAGTACATCAGAAGTGCATCAAAAGTGCATCACAAACTCATACTTTTTTGATCTTTGTTGTAGGTTTTATGAAAAGTTATGATGTTTTGCATCATCTTGTCAGCAAAAGCATACCTAGCATTCTTGTGAATTTATCCTTTACCTGAGAATGTAATGCTTTTGATCAGCATTGTATGTTGTCCAAATTGAAGTTGTTGAGAGTTTACTGCGCAGCTGGCTTATTGATTGTTGTTTGCTTTTGCAGCTAGATTGATCTCAAAGAGCTTTGAAAGAGTTGAAAGATAGGTGCAGTAGCTTGCTGCCATGGCAGAAGAAGAGATTCCTATGGGCCAAGTCACACCTGAAGAGAAGGAAGATGGTGAGCAAAAATCACCCAGTACACCTGTGAAAAAGAGACCTGCTACCAAAGCAAAGAGCCCTAAAGGGAAGAGCCCCAAAGCAAAAGCAAAGGGCAAACCAAAGGCAAAGCCAAAGGCCAACTAGTTGAAAAGGCCTGCTGCAAGTGGAGAGACCGTTCAGCCAAAGAAGAAACCAGCAGCTCAGGGCTGGGCAGCAGGGTTGCAGGAGGATCAGGAGGAGGAAGCACCAGAAGTTGAAGAGGATGACCAAGAGAATGTGGAGGAGGAGGAGGAGGAGCAGGGCAATGCAGACTTCTTTGAGTGCGATGAGGCCAAGAAGGACAGGTCGAAGGACAACAAGTTCAAGGCCTTGTTGTCTGAGGGCTCTCTGCCAGACTATGTTGCGCAGGCTTGGAAGAAGACCTTGAGCATGAAGAAGGGGCGCACAGAAGAACAGCGCAAGATAGTGAACCAAGTCCTGGACAGGACAAAGGATGGAAAGCTCATGGTCAACCTGGAGAAGCCCTTGTTTGCCCAAATGCGCGACCTTGATGAAAAGCTGCCTTGCAGGCAACAAGCACTGGGGGGCAACCAAAGTGGCCAGTCTCAAGTACAGGCACCTGTTGCACCTCAGGAAAAACAATGCTTAATTTAGAGGAAGTTTTCTGGAACAGTAGCTGCCCAAAAAGTAGCAGCCCAAACACTGTGTGGCCACATGTTCTTCCAAATTGGAACTGTGTTTACCTGAGTTGCTTTTCTGTTTCACCCAAGTCATTTTGCTTGTGCTTGTCTTTCCCTTGTGCTTATACCTGAATGTGTGTGCTTGTGCTTTTATCCAAGTGTCTCTACTTGTGGCTATATGTTTTACAAATTACTTTCTTCACAAGATGGATTTTAGATGCAGTTTTGAATATTTGCAAATCAAAAAGTAATGAAAAATAGGAAAAGCCCTTAGTGAAGACCAACCTAAATAGATTTAGGTTGTACCTAAATCAAAAATTTATATTTACTAACCCATTTACGCTTTTTGCCACCTAAATTCATCAATTTACGTAAATCCAATAAAATCTAAATTTATTAATTTCGGTGACTTAGAGAAGACACGCCCTCCCATGCCAAACAACATTCCACATTCAGCACTGCGGACTGGTTTTTGGGTCTAGTTCGGGTTGCTACAACCAGTCTTCTTTGGCCCCACGCCACCGCCTCGACCGTTGCCTCCAGCTCAGGTTCCGGCACAGCCCCGTCGGCAGCGCAACTCTATGTCCCAGATGCCTTGGAACGGTGCTGCTCGGCGGCGCCGAGGCCAGGTCACGCGACACAGCTCGGGATCCCCGCGCTAGAGCTCCACTTGGCGGAGGCAGACGCGCCGGGCGGGCACCACTGCCGGAGTTCGCCGACCGCGGTTGCACTCGTGCGCGCGACGGCTGTGCGCGCCTGGCGCCCGGGCTGCGCGGGCGTGCGTGCAGTCACCCTGCGCGCGTTTGCCTGGCGACACGCCCGCTTCCACCAACCAGGTCTCCGCCCTCGCCGCGCCGGGTGCGTCTTACCGCGCCCCCACCCAAATCGTTCGTCGGGGGGGTGGGTGCGTCTTACCGCGCCTCCAGACCGGATTTGCGAGCGAGGAAAGGAGACGCAGAGAGAACGAGAGAGAAAAAAGAGAGAGAGAGAGGTTGTTTTCGTCCGTTTCTGTCTTGTTTCAGAACGGACGACCGTATTTCCCATGTCGGCGCAATGAGTGATGTCCAGCTACGAAAAGGACAAATCCTTGTCCAGCGTACCCCGATGAAAAAGACATCTACGTACCACAAGGTCCGGTGTTACTTAGGCCAGAACAATTACTTACAAATAGCTTATAATTACAGACTTATGACCTTACTACTTATACCAACTTATAACCACACTTATAAGTAGGCTAAGTAGAGCGCAGGCGTGTGACAAGCGCTTGTTTTTCAATTTTTTACTTTTTCACAAAAACCTGTTTTTTAAGTTGTAAAATGCTAGTTTCAAGAAATTGTTGGAAAACATTGGTTTTTTCATTGTGTGAGCGCTCTTCTAAAACCATCCCTTTTTGTAGACCAAAGAGGGGTGAGGCAGCCGCCTGTTGAACATGTCAGTTCCTACAGCGGTGACACCGCCACCTACAGCGGACACACCGCCAACCCGACATAATTAAATACAACAGCGACAAAGCAGTTTGTGGGTCAGCGTGCTAATTCTTTTTTACAGCTGCAAGGTATATATCACATCATCGTCCCATCGCCACCACGGAGGTATAGCGTCCATGACTCAGCTAAAGCAGGTGTGAGCAAGTGGGACTCAAGCAGTTGCCAAACGCGTCCCCAGTTCCGTGACTTCAGGCACTGCAGCTTCTTCAACCAAAAGCAATATGTGGTTTGCTCTCCGAAAATTATTTCCCCCACCACACCAGCAATACCTTTGGCCAAGCAAAGCACGTCTGAGACAGGCTGTGGTGAGTGGATGCTGATGCGCAAGCAGGCCAACCTCCACCCCGCATGCGCAAGCAAGCAGTTCTAAACAAATATTTCTTGTGTATATATATATATCTATATCTATAAAAAATATATATATATATATACCCTCATAGTCCAAGAGACATTTTAATAAAGTCGCTTTTAGGAACAGACATTATCCCAATCACGGCTTTGAGGGTGTGCTACCCTCCCCAATCTGCTCTTGTTCTCTCCAGTTCTTTTCCACTCCAAGCACGTCCACACTAGCGGCGATTGGTCTTCAGCAGCCTGGGTCAGTAAGCTGAAGGATTCAACTGGCTAGATCATTCTGATACCATTTTGGCCAAAGCAGCTTTTTGACCCGGGTTTTCATTGAAAGAAGTCGAAGACGAGCACAACGAAGAACCCAAGCAGGTCTATTCTTGGCACTGGTATGCTTGCTGATGCCTTAGGTATTTTGACCACCTAGTACATCAAACATCCTACTTGCCACCTCAAGTACTGCACAACGAGTGCAAGCAGGTCACCTTTCAACCAGCGCATTGCGTCTTCGTCTCTGTAGCAATGGTGAAATCTACAATTGCGACCTCATACTCCACAACAATACAAAAGAAAAAAACAGGGGATCACATGAGTATCAGCGGCCTTGGGGCTATGCTGCCAATAAACAACAAAGAAAACAAAAACTTGCCAGCTTCAAGACCCAAATGCGGAAGACCAGGGAATCCCACGCCAGGTGCCCTAGGACCTATAGTATATTCCACCAGCACCACTTCTCACACAAAGCAGTGTGAAGGAATGAACAGAAATTAAGTGCAACCTTCAAGCAACCTAAGCAGCTAAGGAACATGGATCTTGGGCTTCATAAGAAATTGCTGTTTCATGGCCCTGACCAAGGACGATCAAAAGTTCTTCGATCAAGACAGGTTTTCTAACAACAATCAACCGATCCATTGCACACATATGCCAAGAACATTATGTGAGCCAGCCTCACCGATAAGGCTGTCAGCCGACTGTAATGCTCAATGAAACCAAGCCCTGTTCTCCAAACATCAGTGGCCACATCACGAGACCTTTGCAGGCATGCAGTGGCATTTTGCAACACGAGCTGGACCAAAGGGCAAACGTTCAGCTAGGGTGCAAGAATCTCCCATTGGATTCGCAAAGCCAAAACCATCGATCTATTTTGGTCCTTTGCTGCCACATATTATTAAAGTACATGGAATCGAAATGGTTCAAGAAACAAGTTCGAAGGTGAGATTCAACTGTCTCTTTTGACCTATATAAGCGGAACGAAAGCTTTCTGTTAGGAGAATCCCTAGGTTCATTGCCAACGATGCCACATGCAATCGTTCATGGTTTGGAAAGCGCCCGCACTGCACTGCATCCTCCAAGCAATGACGCAGCCACGATGTGATAATGCGTCCATTGAAGGCTTTGGCAGTCATGAGGTATTCACCATCCTTCTTGCAGACCTAGCTAGGATGCTGTGTTTGACATCGACCAGTAGTTCAACAGTTGCTTCAACAAGGGACCAAAGTAGAAACATAAAAAATATGTTACAGCATTGACAGCTTACCAACTTCTTGGTGAAGGGAGTTTGCGAGTGCTTAATTCGCCATGTATAGCAGTAGCTGCAGAAATGTTTATATGCCCAGTCCAATTGTTGTTCAAAGGTTCCATGTCCAAAATACAGTAGTTCTTCCGCTAGAATGCTCCTAAGATGATGGCCATAGTCTGAAGCTCACCCACAGGAAAAAAGGCCAAACATTTACTGTAATTTCCATAGACTGCCATGGTAGCTGTGCACCGTGAGCTTCATGGGGGGTATGAACTTACTGTGACTTGTGCCTTGTCTCAATTGGGGGGGTGGTGCAGGCTCCATGACTAGTGCGCATCCTCTTCAACAAATCCCCTAATCACAGATCCTTGTTGATGACTTGTTGTTTGAGGGGGCCATCTTTCAAATGAAAATGCAAAAGATACCGCACGCAAATCATGTCGAAAGCTTCAGTGCCCCTGCATTGCAGCTGTAGGTAATGCCCAAATTGACAGCGTGCATGGAACACCACGATATCATCCGATGATCAAAATGCTTCAACAACAATAATGGGCCTCAGTTGTATCATGAAGGCACCCCATTAATCAACCTTGACCAATAGAATACCCCAATATCAACTAGTCAGGGCCAGGGTGAGTTAACAGTTAAAGTGTGCCAAAATGATGACGTGCTTCAGTTGCCAACTGGCGGCAGTTGATTGGAGATAAACTCATCCAATGTGTACTCAGAGGTCAGCCACGACGCTGTAGTGGAGCAGTTGTAATACCGACTAGCAAAGGGACCCTTTGTTCTGGCCGGACATCGAAAGCAGACAAAGTCTGCTTGCCATGACGAATTGAATCTCCATGTCTCTTTATGATAGCGCCAGTCCCCTCTTAGTTCAGTAACTGACCAGCACAAATGGGGGAAAGCTGTTGAGATTGGTGTACCCGCAATTTCTTCCTGGTGTGGCAAGAGGGGCTTTGAGCCAGGCCCCAGAACAGGGTTCTTTCCCTCATGCAGCGCATTACAGCTCCAAACGATATGCCTCAGGACACTGTTCATCGTTTTGCCTCCCTGGAGAAGCAAGCTATCATCGATGGAGAACAACAAGAATCTTGAAGCACGGATGGAGAGGGGACGGAAGTGGCAAACATCCAGGAAGAGACCAAGCCATTTCTCAGTCCGGTACTGGGTCAAAAGCTGCGCTGAATCACCATATAGGCCAATCGGGATTCTGTTTCTATTGTCCTCCCGTTCTATGAATCCACGTAAGCGTGGGTCTCCAGTTTCCCTTCCAACCTGCCAAAAAGTATCAATGTCTTCTTGGGGTATGCGGATGCCAATACCGTCCCATAGATAGGCAATGATTCTGTGAGGCAACAGAATGGGGTAGTTTGCCAACGACCATCCACGTGGATCTTTCAAATCCTTGACAGGGATGGTAATTTCTTCCATTTCCTCAGCTTGTCGATGTAGGACAGCTATGCCAGCTCAACATCACAAGGTTATAACTACCTCAAATCAATTCAAAAACAAAAGCTACATTCTTGCATTCACGTGTACCACAGGAATCTTGCAAGCTCTCCAGAAATCCCGGCTGTCATTCACGCCAGACTTGCTGGCTAGGTTGCGGGACTCACCACTCACAGCAGCACCACTCTCCTGGCTGGGTTGCAGCCAGAACGACTAGGGTCAACATTCCGTATGTGCTTTTCATCATTATTGCATGTTGGGTTTCATGTGTGAACGATTGAGCCAAGGCACTTTCACATGTGCTCGTACTTGACGCATCGCTTTGTGAACAGATGATGCCTGGCGCAAACAACATCACCACTTGTTCGTGTTTGTGGTACACAGAGCCATTTCCTGGGAATCTAAAACCACAGTCCAAAAAGTCACTAGGTGATGGGTACTTGGATTCGATGGTGCCAAAAGGGTTCTTAACCTTCTAGGGCATTGATCGATCCTGATTGCTGCCAAGTTACCCCGCTGCTTATATTGTCCACCTGTTCATTGAAGACATACGGGATGATGGGCTCAATCGACTCTCCACCTGCCCGATTTTTTTGAAATCCCAAAAGAATGACCAGGTTTGCAGTGTGCATTGGACAAGCTTTGCAATTTTGTCCACATGAGATCGAGTTCACCAGCTTCGGTTGAGCTAGGGGAGGATAACACCACGCACGTGCTGCACAGAAGACCGTAGCAATTGTTTAGTACAATTGCACCCACCCAAGCGCAAGCAACATTCATAGACTAGGAATTAGCGCATCTAAAATTGTCAGAGTTTGTGGTGTACTTTGTTTCCATATACCATTCAAAATTGCTTGCACTGAACATGCGCATGTGCACGCTCTAAGCAGTGTCTCCTCTTAAAGCTTTGATCAAGCACCAAAACTCGATGCACACAAACATCTACTTCAATCCAGCATTGGATAGAAAATCAAAGAACTCCTGAGCAATTGTTTGCCCATGATCTGCGGCTCGGTCAGCAGAGTCCTCATGCCCAACCTGCACACGGTTTTGCCGATTTTGTGAAATGGTTAGTTCCTAACCTAGGCATGAGACTTTGATCATCAAACGAAAGACCTAAGGTTGAAAGCAACAAACAAAGAGCCTCTGCGTTGTCAATGGCACGTTGCAGAGCTTTGCGTTCCTTCTCCAATTTAGTTTGGAAAGGCTTCAACTCAGCTAAGAAGGCTTTCTGGAGGGCCGATGACCTCAACCGAGTTTGGGACACCAACCCCCCAGGGGAATGCTTATAATGTAGAAACAAGGAGATAGGATCCATATCCAAACGTGGTGGTGTGAGCGATGACACAGCATCATTGATCTGAGGCTTTTGCATCTTGGACGCTTTGTCCTCGGCAGTGGAAGCCTTCTGGATCCCTGAGCTGATTTTGCTCAAGGCCTGCAGGAGCAAATGAAGCGAACAATTTTGGAGACCATATCACATTATCATTTTGTATATAAGCTCAATGTGAACGGATATGCAAATGTGAACAGATATGCACATGATTGAGTTAAACAGTCAAACCAAGCCTTGCGTACTTTTGCAACGTGTTCTTTCAGCTTGTCCTTTTTCCTTTTCTCTTCTGCTTTGCGCTCATCCTCTTTCTCTTTCTCTTCTCGCTTCTTTCTTTGGGCCTCAGTTTCCTGCCCTTTCTTATTCTTTTTTCCTTTTCCAGTTTTGGCTGACTTTTTCTCCTTCACAGTGTTGTGGAGTTCAACGCAGGGGGAGGTTGTGGCTACAGTTGTGTGAAGAGTCAAGCTTGTGGCTGCGTACTAGTTCAAATCTTAATTAAGGTATGGTGACTGAGTGTCCTTCTTCTTCGATGCTGCACTTGATGAGGTGGAGGAATCCGACACTGATGATGATGAGGAAGGACTTGACTTCGAAGTTGAAGGGTGCTTTCTTTTCTTGTTTTTCTTGTGCTTGCTGGCCTTCTTTGCCTTCTTCCTACCATGTGATCTAGAAGATCTCCTACCGCGCGACTTCCTCCTGCTCCTGCTTCTTGATGCTTTACGGTCGGTGTCTGTTGCTTCGAACAGAACTTGAAGTGTTGTGTCTTCTTCATCTTCTTCTCCATCATGATCCCAGCAGTAAAATTGTTCCACGTCCTGATGTGCATGCTTAAACTAGTTAATACAACATGACTCAGGAACATGTTTTGCACTGTGCAGCAGTAGAAATGACATGTTTGTGCAACCTAGCTTCTGGAGCGTCTGGGTGCATCCGCACTTGAGTAGCAGCGATTGCCGGGTCACTTTTCTTTGACCATACGATGCGAGCTGCTATCTCGCTCGAGCCATACTTCAGTGCTAGTTCACTTTCTGTCATCCATTTACGCGATCCTTTCTTTCGGTGTGTTGAGGTTGATGAAAGACGGAAATACAGGTGAGATTCCTTCCAGCACCCATCACATTGCGTCCAGGCTTCCAACAAGACCTGAAGTCTTGGGGAGCCTCAGATGAATGGTCACCTAATATCATTTTGCGCTTTGTTTCTTTCCTTATCCAGAATCCAAACAAACACTATTGCAGTACTGTACATGGTCCATGAATGACACAGAGGAGGCAAGTGACAACGAAATGCTTTGGCACCTGCCTCCCTGATGACACGGGGAGTTTTCATGCCTGGGCAACTTAACAACCACAGTCGTACAAAGTCTGTAGCCCAAAAAGTTACACAGATCTATCCATGAGTTTACAGTCATTGAGTTTGAAACCACTGCAAATTGCATATGCATTTTTGCAACAAAGATGCTAGTAAGTGACCGGGAAAAGCGCATATAGCGCGCATGCGCAGCGCGCTTCTGCTGGAGAATCGTCCGTTTCTCAACATCACTCTCACTTTCGCTTTCTGTTTCACCCAAATCAACACCCCCGTCCTCCTTGTCATCCCCCTCCTTTTTGTCTTCATCCTTGCCTGATGCCTTGGTGCCAGTATCCTTTGCCCTCTTTGTCTTCTTTGCACCATCTGTGTCCCCATCTCCCACCTTCTTGGATTCCTTCCCACCCTTTCCTGCGGTGTCTTTCAATTCATCCTTCCCAGCCTTCCTCCCTTTTGATTTCTCATTCACTTCCCCCGCTTCTTTCTCCACTTCATGTGTTCCCTTTCTGTTCAACAAGTTGTCATGGTTCGCCTGTGCAAGTGCTCCACTCTCAGTCTTCGTTTTGCTGTGTGGTTCTGTCTTTGCTTCTTTCTTCGATGCTTTTGCTTTTGCTGCAGTGGCTTTTGGCTTTGCGGCAGGCACACTTGGCCTCTTCCCCTTCTGTTCTGTTGGTGTAGCAGCACTTGACTTTGACCTTGAGCCTGGTTCAGTTTTTGCTGCCTTCACCTCAGACTTACACCTCTTCAACTTGCTTGCTGTGCCTTTGTTTGTAGTAATCTCTTGCCTTTTTGGTGGAGGTGTTACCACCGGCGATGGCTTTGGGCTAGAAGCAGGCAATGTGGAACTCGAGCTTGGCCCTGCGTTGACACACGTTGCACATCCACATCCACACGTGTTGCACAAAGATGCGCTAGGAAGAACCATCAGCACATATGGTTCATATGATATACACCAGTTATTCTGTGCCTCGCAACAGTGTAGTTTTGGACGGTGGGTCCTTCAAGGATTTAAACTGGCGGCCACATTGCCTAGCAACATTCGCACAACCATTTGCAACAGCGAACAAAACCCTAGATGCATCAATCAGCTTTGGGCCTGTCAGAGGCATCAGCATCCTCTTTTGGCCCAGCAACTCTGCATGCCCGCTGTTTAGCTTTTTCCAAAGCTCTTTCCACAGGGCTGACCATGGTTGCTAACCCCTACAATGCTTTGAACACGAAAAGTTACCGCAATCTCTTGATGTTTCTCACCAATTTTGGTTGTTCCTTGTTTGTCCATGTGTGTTTTGTTTTTTTCTGTTAGTTTTGTTTTGAGGTGATTTTTGAGTGGTTTTTGGGGTGTTGTCGGTTCACGGATAAGAATGTCCGTTCACGGGTAAAAACGTCGGTTCACGGATTCTTCACGGTGTTTTCACGGTGTTTTCACGCTTGTTTTTTTCTAATTCAGTCAGTTTTGACACGCAGGCTGTCGCATGCTGTCGCAATGGTGCGGGATTGACTGGCAACCTCTTTTCCCCGGCTGGCAGTCGTTGCTTGGCTACCATTGGTGTCCATGAATTTGCCACCTGTGAATTGCAATGTGTGTTTCTATCAAACACACCAATTTGTGCATCAAGGTCGGACGCTCTAGAATCATGTATATGTTCAGTCGTCCAGGCCCACACTGAGAATTGGGTGGAAGCCACCGGCATTCTTAGCAGAAAGCAGGAAAGACCTCAGATCCTGTAGCTTTGCATGCCTCCAACGATACGGAGCCTGGCAGGAAACACATTTAGCTAACCAGGCAATTGGCTGTTTCAGTCTGTGCTTTGTTCTTTAACCTGGGAACCTGGGATCCACGTAGTGATTTGTTTACACCACATGTCAACTTGTGGGGTATAGCAGTACCTGGCCTGTAGTTTTCCTGACTGGTCCAATTCCTCCACATTCTCAGGCAGCGTGATCTTGACTGGCTGGATGAAGCGGGTCTCCTTGCCGAGTCAGCGGATGAACCTTGAGCTGCAATAGCAATAGAAAGAAACCAGGTCGACCCCTATCCTCGGTGTATTTTGCATAGTGCATGGCCAACTTTCGGCCATATCCACGTGGGTAGACAGCACTTTGTGGCAACAATCTTGTTCCAGTCCTCATCTCATACCCAGAAAAGGAAAATGATTCTGTGGCATTGCTCAATGATGACTCAAAGTTGCATAGTACTTGCAATGGAATGCATTGTTTTTCTTGATCATGAAAGGAACAGCTAGTACTAGGGCTGAAGCACTCGGACAGTGCCATTTGGCAGGATCTCTGTGTTAGCCATCTTACCCTTCTTGGCCTGCGATCGCTTGTGGCGGCGTCGAACCTTGTCTGAGAGCTTCTTGGCCATCTTTGGAGCAAATGGCCTGAGCCGGGGCAAATCCTTTACAACAACCCAGAAACGACGTATCTCACACAGGACCTAATTGCTAGGCCCTGCGCGCATACCCAAAAAACCTTTGTTGGCTTCAGGTACATGTGGCCATAGCTTCCCATGTAACTCAGCTCACTTTAGGCGCATCCATGCCAACACCCATCAAATTACAGAGTCTCAAAGCCACACAAACAGACATTATGAGATGAGCAGGCATATCACAGAGGCTGAGTTCCAGACAAGAATGTATGGTTCCACGTTGTATACTTCGAGACAATTGATTGCAAATACTTGATGTATGGCCACTTTGTCATGAAGCTGGAATTTGGTTGTTCTATGAGAAAAAACAACCCCGCACAAAGGCCACCAGGAGCAATAGCACCATGCGGCAAGCAATCCTTGACAAACATCCAACTCTGGATCAAGGCCCCTTCAATAAGGCTTTAGAAAAAACACTCTAGCAAGGCCATTTCCATTTCCAATCTGAGGTGCACATTTCCATCTTGGACGTATTGGTATCGAGCGCCAAAAGGACGGGAATTCGATCTCTGATGGGTTTTGGCATTGATCCATACAAAGGAGGTGCATGGCGGTCCACAATGAACTAGAGCTTTGGGCGCACACCGGAGAACTGAGAGCAACGCTTGTAGAAACCCCTGCCTTGCGGAGCTGCGTCCAAGATTGAGGCAGACCGTTCACACTCTGTTTTATATTTGATTCATTTAGATTCCAACGGGGTCAGCATATTCTCCAGTGGGTCGTTCTCCACTTCAAAGCTCAGCCTCAAGAGGTATGGGATCCAATAAATCTCAAACCAGCCTGTGTGGGCTCACTGACTAGGCTTGAAACCCTTTCAATCCAGCATCCCCTCAGCGACACAAAAAAGTAATACAGGAACTACAGCTTAACGCATGTTTCTGCTGTGTTCTTGGAGCGTTCTTGGAGCTAGACGAAATCCTGCCAGCAGCTTGCCTTTGCCACTGAACATGTCCAAGACCTCCACGTCCTCAAGACTCAAAACCGTGTTCTTTTGGAGAGTCTGTTTTGGGATCATTGCAAAAACCACCTTTCCCCAGAGTTTTCTCTTTGAATCTGACCCCAGAACCTGAGGCAAATTTCAGTGAAAGCCTTGATCTTTGTTGTCAGATTCACCTGATGTTCTGGGGTCAGATTTCGAGATTGGCCCAAAAGGGGGCAGCTGAGCATGGAGCCCGCTTCTGGTACTCGAGGGGACTGATCTCCACGACGTAGTCGATGGCATGAAGCCTCATAGGTTTGTTGGCAGGATGCGTGCATTGAAGGTTTCAGAGCCAAACAGATCTCAGCACCTGACAGGACCATTGGGCAACCCAAGAGCAGCAAGCATTGCGCTGCTCCCCGGGTCAGGGCAAGGGGGGAGTCAACGGAAGCACAAGTCCGAGTCGGCATATCGATCACCACTGGCGTGAGTACTGGCGTGCTACACCCAATCTATCAAAACAGCTTCAAGTGTTGATCAACGCGTTTCCAATGCTAGCATTCAAAACGCACAATGCACAAGACATGCTTGCCTGCACTGATCAAACATCAGGTGTTGGCCCAGTACTCGAGTTTTCATCGTTTTCATCCCCTCCCAAGGCGGCGCCTTGCTAGCTAGGTTTGAGCATGTTGTCAATGCTCCTATGTAGCGATTCAGAAGTCCAAACTGCACTGCTGCCCAGCAAAATGCGTGAAGGACAACATCGGTTCTACAAAGCCACTTAGATTTGGTGTAATTTGCGCAGTACCAGCTTCAATGAAACCAACTGGGTCGCAGTTCTAACAGCTTGGCCTTCCCACCCCATGCCCCATAAACTCTCAAGACCCTTGCGCTTCGAGAGGGTCTGTGTAGCCAGCGAGAGCTTTGCAAATAGTCCACCTGAGACCCCGCTCGGCAACAGTGGGGCATGAATTGGGCTAGCACACATTGAGATGAACAAGTATTAGGTATTCCATGGCGACTGATCAATGCAGGCATGCAACCCTGTTGGTGCTCCACCATACTTCTGCCAGCCAACTGAAACTCCAAATGCAGCGTTAGCCTGATGTGTGCTTTGCAGTGTTGTGAACCAAAAGGTGCACACTGTGTATCTAACTTACATGGTGCAACCCAGGAACATTGCAGTTCAGGTTCATGTGTTGGTTGACCTTTGCAAGACGTGTTTTGGACACTGGCCGTACGTAGTAGCTCCTCGTGTAGAGCCTCGCACCAATGGCAAGTACCCAAAACGGGTAGTACCAGGTGGATGCAATAATGTGTGATTGGTTTAAGGCCCAAACAAAATCCCAATTCGGGATACTTGATCCTCATCCACTGATTGCCCATGAGGCTGGATAGTGATAGACCTCATGAGGCACTTGGAGTCCAGGTTTGATTCTGACGAAATCCCGGGTGTAACGTTTATCTAAGGCGATGGCTTCCGAGAAGCCAGATCAGCAGGCAGGGCGAGAATCGGATCGTGTGCTGCAATGCCGCGCAACTCTTCAGCTTCCTTTTCCTTGGGGCTAGAGGAATGTGAAATATGAACTAGTAACGGCGACCCTAGATTCTCAAAATATCTAACCCCTAAAATTTGTATGCACCATGTGCATGCACATAAGCATGGACGCACACAGTTTCACTAAGCAAGTCAAAGGTTCGAAGTCCGTCTTTTCATATCGTTGCCTCTTTGCTTTTTTCTTTCCTTCCTCCACCTTCTTCTCTCCCTCCTCATCTGCATCCTCAAAGTTCAGCTTCCTCACAACTGGGTCAACCTCACCTGGCTCTTTTCTCTTCTCAGCTGACTTTTCCAAAGCACGGCGCTTGGATGCTGACCGTGCTAACTTCATGATAGGGCTGGATTGTTCCTTGCGCTTGCTCGACCTGCTTTGTCTTTTCTTCTCAGCTTCTTTCTGCAATTTCTCCACTTCCTGTGCCTTCTCTGCATCCTTCTCCACTTCCTCACATTCATCATCAACTTCACGCTCCTCCTCTTTCTTGCGCTCATCTCCAGCTTTCGCTGTTTTACTTGCCCTCTTTCTCCCTGCGCGTGTCGTTGCCTTTTCAGGAGCCTGCTCCACTTGCTCTTTCTCCACACTGCCTGCTTGCTTCTCCTGGTCTTCCTTCTCCTGGTCTTTTGCTGCTTTCCCTTTTGCTTTAGCCTTGGCTTTTCCTGCACCTCTCCCACGCCCACGTCCACGGCCTCGCGATTTTGCTTTGGCAAGCTCCTCTTCCATCTCCTCCTGCTCACGGACTTGACGGTCTGGATCTTCTGCATCCACCTCAGCCTCCTTTAGTGTTTTCTTGAGACGTCTTTGCGGTTCAACCAGGTCTTCCTCCATGCAGTTTGCACGCTGGACCGAACTCAAAACTTCTTTGCATTTGCCCTCAACTTCAGGAGTAAGTTGAGGCTCAACTGTCAAAGGCTTACGGTCACGGAAGGTTTGAGCACCTTCCTCCTGGTCGGAATCTTCAACCTCCACCTTCCTCTTGCTCAGCTTCTCCTCCTTGTCGGAATATTCAGCCGCCTCCTCTTTCTTAGCGTTTCCATCACCATTTCCCTCACAAGCTCCTCCATTTCTCACCTCTGGATGCTCAGGCTTTGTCCCTGTATGTTCCTCCTTTGTCTCCTCTGTCTTTGTCTCCTCTGTCTTTCCCTCCTCTGTCTTTCCCTCTTCTGTCTTTCCCTCTTCAATCTCAACCACCACATCTTCTTCCTGTTCAGCCTCCTCCTCTCCCGTTCCCTCCTCTTCCTCTTCTGCGTCCTCCTGAGTCTGCCCAACCTCCTCTTTGCCTTCACCCTCTTGGCTCTCAGCCACTGACCGGCTCGGCGACAAGACTACCTGGGAATCCTCATTTGGATCAAGCCTTGCCGGTTTTCGCTTGTTCACTGCTTGGATCTTGGGCGGCTGATCCTCTTTTTCTTCCTCCTTTTCTTCCTCCCTCGGTTCTTCCTCCTTTAGTTCTTCTGCCTTTTCTTCAAAGCCCTCCCACACATGTTGATCGATGTATAATATAACTAATGGACAGATGCACTATGCGTTTTTACATCATAGAGAATTGCCAAAACAAAATGAACGGTCCTGCGAAGAAGCTGATCTTCCTCGGGTTGCGATCTTCTTGCCACTTTCTGAAAGCTGGCCAGAAGCCTACCAATGACGACAGCGCGGACATATCAATTTTTGGAGGATTAGACATTGGGCCTCCAGTTGAATTCTCACAATTTCCTTCAATGCTGTCATCTTGGCCCTCCCACTCCTAGGCGAGACATGGCATGGTTGTTAAAATATGTTTTAAAAAATTGGGCATTGAGTAACTGAGAAGGGTACCGTGCTGTTGGATTCTTCTGGAAGCGCGTCATCACGTAACAGGCAAAGCTTCTTTGTGTTCCAGCCTCGATTTGACTCCATGCCTCGGGCATTTGCAACATCACTCTTGCAAAAACCACTATCAAACTAGCAGGCCATGCAGTTAAATCAAGTAGCAGTGTGCTCTGCATGTGATCCAAAATGCGGATTCAAATTGTAGGTCTTTGATGCCCAGCACAAAGCCTCCTCCCAAAAGTGCCAGTAACACATATTACATGATCAGATAATCATATCATTTGCTTGTCCTGTTGCATAATATGCACACATCACACATCGGCATGTGACGTACCAGCCTGCATTTCTGGAAGTGTAGGCAGCCGGCTTGCAAACGTGGCCAGAAAATCAAGGAGAAACTCAAAGTTGTATGTGCTCTCAATCTGGCCAGATAGATCGTGGTCAGTTGGTTGGGTTCCATAGATTCAAGTGTGCATGCCATATTCCAGAGCAGTTTGGCCTCAGATTCCTGAATGGTGACTTTCTTGATGTACCGGTCCACAAATGCAAAAGTTGGTACCTTAAGGTGGCATATAGTGGCGTAAAGCATTTTCGTAATTCCACTGTTCTGAGTGTCCATCCATGACTTCAAAAATGCGATCCAAACGACCATTTGTTCATGTTTGGGGGCAGCTGTTCTTGCCCTCAAGAGCTTGCGCCTACCGGCAATGTAGCCATTGGTCTCCAGCATCTCTTTGTAGAACTCCTGCACCGATCAGGGTTGATGTCTCCCATATTAGTTTATACATTTTGTTCTTGCCATGTGCTTTGCCCCAGCACTGGTCTCCTTGAGCAGGTGGACTTGCTCTTCACTGGTGAACACCATCATTGATCGTGATCGATCACAGCGCAAAAAAGGGCGACGACACCGGGGTGATGTCTACAAAATATGGGCCAAATTTCCCTTTGCAGATCGATGAAAGATGGCAAGT
Organism: Durusdinium trenchii; assembly: GCA_963970005.1. Classification (NCBI taxonomy): domain Eukaryota; class Dinophyceae; order Suessiales; family Symbiodiniaceae; genus Durusdinium; species Durusdinium trenchii. Next base: position 894,902 of record CAXAMN010021284.1, on the reverse strand, counting down.
GCACCAGAAGCAAAAGGAGTGAACAGCATTGTGCTACCCCAAACGTTGCGGAACCCGGCCTTCCTCCCCAGCACTGACCACATTCGGAATGGAGTGGCCACAGTCCTCCACCAGTCCTGCAAAAGAATGCAAATGTGTCTTTTTGGAGGTGGGTAAAGTTGTCATGAAAGCTCCAAGATCGATTGAGGACCCCACTTCTCTGAAGCGCTTTTCGCATTGGTCCATGTAGTATAGTGACCTTGATGGTGCAAAGCAAGAACCCCTGTGTATTTGGGGGTTGGAAAAGGTTGGAAAAGCTCAAAAGCTCAGTCAAGAGCGGTGATCTGTAGAAGTCGATGATGACCACATCACATGGCCAGGAAACCACGGGTTTGAAGACAAAGGGAATGATGCATTGGTGAACTATGGGAGATTCTTGGATCCCTTGCAAGTCTGAACAAATGGCCTTGGTTGTGGTTTGGTTTTGTCATGTTTGCATGGTCCTGCATGAGTATGTTGTATGAGCCACACTGTACCTGCTTGGGAATGTCGGTTTGTTGATAAAAATGGTCGATGTACAACAGACATATTAAAGATGGTCGAAGACTTGTAGGGTATATATATATAGAGAGCTTTCCTACAGAAACAGAGGCAGTCAAGAAACAAGGGAGCTCCTTTTTCCTTTGGTGAGCGCTCAATGTGGCCACATCTGACGACTACATCTGACGACACTTGACCTCACCCTGACCACACACGATGTCAGAACGAAGTCAGGCCCGACGACACACCCTGACTACACACGATCTCAGAACGAAGTCAGGCCCGACGACACCCTGACTACACATGATGTCAGAACGAAGTCAATGTGTTTTTGAAAAGCCCGACGACATCCTGACGACACACGATGCCAGAACGAAGTCAGGTCCGACGACACCCTGACGACACGTGGGCCCTCATAGAATTGTTCCTGTCTTCACATATCAGTACGGGCAGGCTCTCCTTTCAACTGACCAATCTCGGAGATTGCACTTCCTCCCATTCCTTTCTCTCAACACACGCCCAAGTGTTTCGCAGACGCACGCGAAAGGGTACCCTTCTTTCCTTTCCTCCCCTCTCTTTTTTCCATTCAAAGCCGGCCGAATGTTTGGAACAGGGTGCTTGGCCCCAAGAATACTTGAGCGGACACACCGCCCCCTATACAGACCTACTTACAGCGGACACACCGCCACGTACAAACCTATACAGCGGTCTCTCACAGCCATCTATATACCGTATTCGCCTGCGGCAGGTACACCGCCAAACAAACATTTTTCACCCTGTTCCAAGGCTCTCTGTCTGTATCTGTAAATGGCTCTGTATGTGTGTGCGTAATGATGTTCACGTTTATAGAGTTTCTTTTATGCTTGCAACAGCCCACAAACTGTTAAGTACAGAATGGACGATCTTATGAAACTTTGCCCACTCAACTACCCCTCAGCAATTTCATATATCAAGGGGCTTTAATGTTGACATTACGCTGTAGACTGCTGATTCAAGCGTTTCAATCAAATCAACACACAGAACCCTTAATATTTTCAACTTTTTCATGACATTTTTAAGAAAACCATGTTAAACAACTTTGAAAAATTTGAATTTTGTAAGTATGCTAAGTGCGCGCCTAAGTAGAATAACTATACACTGTATCTAGCGTAAGTCTGGCCGAATACTTATGCCAGTTAACCAATTTACGATCACTATATCTACGATATGTAAGGCGGACCTTGTGGTAGACAGGTGCGTGCATCGTCCGGGTGGAGTCGGCTCTCGCCTTACGCCGCTCCAGCTTGGCTCGCGCGTACTGCCAGCTAGGTCAGTTTTTTGCACATGCGTGTCAGAGCCCGCTAGCACACACACGTCCAAGCAAAAAAAAGAAAAGATTCCGACCCTCTGTCCTCTGCGGCCGCTCCTGCAGGCGACGCCGGCCCAGGAAAGACCCAAAAAATTACTGCACTTTTGCACTCTGCTCGAACGAGCCTTTCTTCTGGTATACCGTCTAGCCGACCCCATGTGGTATAGGCGTGGTCTCTAGCGACAGACGGGCGCCCGGAGGCGCCCAGCACAAAGTGAGCGTGCGTTCTATCTGTTCGGCATCAGTGCGAGCTGCTCCGCCAGCCCACGTCGTCTGCCGAGTCCACCTGGCGGGCGGATAATTTCGTCCGACCGCCGACGGCGTCGCGGCCAGCGCCGCGCAGTCCTCTCCTCGTAGTGCCACGAGATCTGCGCTTCGAGGTTCACCAAGCGCTGCACCTGCCACGAACTCTTCGCATCGAGGGTCACAGAGTGCTGTGCCTGGCACGAAATCTGCAAACGAGTCACATGTCATGTCCAAAAGTCACGATTCACTGCACCTGTCACGAAATCTGAGCTCCTCGACAATCATCACCATGTCCAAAGTGCTGCACCTGCCACGAAAACTGCATTTCAAAGTAAAACAGCTCCGATCCCTTGCACCTGTCACGAAAAGTCGACTTTGGAGCGCCAAAACACGAGGTTTTCCTTGCGCCTGCCACGAAAAGTGACCACCATGTACCAGAATTTGCACGGCACCACAACGAGAGCGCAGTCGCCAGAAGCACCCGCCTCAGCCACCCAGATTCTGCAAGCCTGCGCATTGACGATGTCGAGCGGCATGAATGCACTGTAAATAGCAATGAATTAGCCGTTCACGCCGGCGCGCTTCAGCGATCTAAGCATCAGCTGCTTTTCCCTTACCGTAAGAACCCCTCATGAGTGTGCCCACACTGTTTGGAAAAATATGCCGACACCCACTGGTCCCTTCAAGGTGTCTGGGCGAATGGACCGCGTTTTGATTGAATCGACAATCATGTGCGCACCAATGATGTATTTGTTGCATGTAGCCCTTTCATGGACATAGAACGAATGCCATGATGGCTTGCGCGAGACAAAGAAACGACATTGAAGCAGGCCGTTGAGGGAGCACTTGTGACTAGTGTGACAGATTAAGAGGCCTGACATTGTGTTGGATCTTTTGATAAAAATACTGAGAACCTCGGAGGTCAACAGATAACTATCATTGAAAGTGCCACCAAGGAATTGCTTGATTTGTTGCCTCGGCTAGGTGGAGGAAGAAAAAAACCGCCTAGATCCAATGATTCAATGACCTCTCTGTCAAACCCGGCCAATGCATCTCTGGACGCAGTGGTTTCCCCAGGTCACCGGGCCAATCTGCGCAGGTACCCCATCATGCCCAGCTTCGCGTTGGGAGGTGGCTCCTGCCGATGTCATGCCGAGGTGTCGGATGGTCGTGTTTAGCTGTAGAAAGAAGCAAAATGTAAACCCCACGTGGATGGATGAGCCAACTACACTAACTGTTTCGCATTTGATTGGTTTCCGTCACAATAGGCATGGACCCATGAGTTTTGGGATTCTTTCAACACCTGAGCTTCAAACTATCGCAAGGCATGGAAAGGCTGAGGACGACATGTTTTTCCACCAAAAAATTCCTCAAACACAACCACTAAATGTGGGCTCACAAACTTTTCCAGCTTGAAGTGGTCTTTCCCTTTCATTGACCGAGTCTTCAAGCTGGTGTATTTCGTAAAAAGCTTTAAGCACCCCCAAGAGCAATCTCATCATGTCATAGACTTACTGGAGATCCTAGATCCTGCCCATCCTGCCCATCGGCTGTGTTATCTGGCATGTTTCTCAAGGACTTCTTGGAATCGAAGTATCGAAAGCATGCTGTTTAATGCTGTTTAGATCTCAAACTTTGACACACGTTCCTGGTACAAGAGATGTTGTTCAGGATCATAGAGCTTTGATGTCAAACTTGATCTAAACGCTTGTAGGGCTTTCAAGTTACCATGTCCCATCGTTGGAGTCCAGTCAAGACAGATGGCTGTAATTAAATGAGAGGCTCTTCGACGTCTGGCTGAAATTTCAAGCAGATTGGGTCATGAGTTAGCTAGTTTACCTTGAAAGTGCAGCTGTGCTTTTCAGCATTTTGACTGGGTTTCCTTCATCTCAGGAATGACCTGAGGCCGACTGCAATGGCGAGACCAATGCCGTCCGGATCCCCGAGTGACAGGCCGCAGGCCAAGGATCATAGCGACGACTTCGTACACTGTTGTCATTGTCATCATTCATGGCTCGCGTAGGGGTCCCCGTGTTTAAGGATAGGGCTCATTTGTTTCAATGGGCCACCATCAGGACCCAGATAAGATAGGTCGAAAAACGACGACGTCTTGAGTCTGTAGCTTGAAGCCTGTGATGCCTGAAGGCTCCCAGTTTCCTGAGTGAAAGAAGAAGGCCTCACAAAAAAGATTGTTTTATTTTTGTTGAGAGGAGCTTTGGGCGTTCAGAAGCACACGAAAAGAACAAAACAACCACTGAGACGCATCAGCTCGCCAACTGAGACGGCCACCGCCAAGAGCATGTCATGGGCAATGCCGCCTGCAGCATGTGCAACACACAGACACAGACAGACAAAAACAAACAGACAAATAGACAGACATACAGGCAGGCAGGTAGGCAGGCAAACAGAGAGACAAACAGACAGACAGACAGAGAGAGAGAGAGAGAGAACGAGAAAGAGAAAGGGAGGAAGGGTGCTATTGGATTGTATTAAGAAATGATGCCTGACGCGAAGTAACAAGGTTTTTCATAATAGTCTAACTTGACGAGGCCGAGGCTGCGGGGCTTCGATCGGATTGATCGCCACAAAAAGAACAAAAAGAGCTCGCCCAAAAAAGACCCATTGCGCCTCCAGCTTTCGCATCGATCAAGTGCTGAAGCAGCACAAATCGCTCGGGCCACGGCTGAGCACACGAAAACTCAAGGAGTCTGGTCACTGGAACCATCGATCTGTCAGATTGCAAAGCTGTATTGGGGCCAGTTCAGAAATGATTATGATCCCAACTACACCGGATCTTCGACGACAGAGACAGCAAGAGTTCTCACCTCATATACCATAAAAGTCATAAAATGATTGGAGCCCGACTTGAACCCATGCCCTACGGCAGGTGGAAATGAAAGCTGCTCTGGAACTAAGATCCAAGGGGGAGGGCTGGCCAATCTTGCTGATGATGACATCTCCCCTGAGGATTCAGCTAAGTGCAGTTGCATCAAAGAGTTCAGCCTCTGCCAACCGAGAAAATTATCAGAAGGCGATGAGCGCAACACTTGATCAAATGCATGGCGGCATCTGGGAGTGTTGTAAATGACTTAGAAGGAAAACCTTCGAAAAAGACAGAACAAAAAGAACCCAGCAGCACAGCACACCGTGACCATTAGCCACAAAATATATTAAATATTGGAGTGGCCTACCCAGAATATGACGCAAGATTCCTAGAACCTCTCCTGTCTTTTCATCCCTTTGTCCTTGACTCTGGATTGAGTTCTTTGATGTTCTTTGGGCTGAGGTGAGTAGGACTTGTCCTATCAAGGTAAAGCCACACACACAAATCAATAGAACGAAAGGGTGCTCAACTGATCTCAACTGTGGGTAAAGAAACGTAACCTTTGGTGGAAGGTCCACGGGCTTTACTGTGATGGTTGTTGCATACGAATAAATACCATTGACATCAATTCACCCGTATTCCGTACTATTTAAAAAAAAACGCCAGAGCTCCCGGCTCGTTCCAATCCTAACCCTATATAGGAAAGCACGGACACGTGCGCCAAAAACAACAGCCAGATGCTTCAGAGTCCTGAAGTTGCTACAAACTCTTCACAGCTGACCTATCCTGGTTTTGCCCCAAACCCTTCGTCCCCGGCGTGTGCTCCACACCATCTCGCTTCGCCCAGCCGCGTGGTGCGACCGTCTCGCTGAGCGCCCGCAGCAAGGTGCGTAGTGCGGCGGTCGAGGTGCTTGGCTCCGCCGCCCAAGCGTCGTGGAGGCTCCCGGGGCCCTCCAACTGCGACCAACGGTCCTGACGGTGTCGGATGGGCCCAGCCCCGCGGCCGGGCGTCTGAGGCTAGCGCCGGCAGAAACTCTGTTCTTTCTCCGCAAAGGGGCGGGTTTGGAGAATGGTGGATTTGGACCTGACCTGGTTTCCGCAGTCTTGGCCGGTTAGGCGGCCACTCACGGGCAGTCAAAGGACGTTGTTCGACAGTATTCAGTATCCATGCAGGTCTTTGTGGAACTCCACTTGATAGAGGATATGTTAGAGCTGTGAAAGGTCTGGATTATGGATACTAAATTAGATCAAAAGAGCATGTATGATCAAGTTACATATGGTAGGTGACCTCAGCAGGTGGCACCTATCACACACACAAAAACAAACAATGAAGATCTGTGTGATTGATATAACATGATTATAATGTAGAATCTTGAGGAATGAACCTCCAAATGTTTTTTCTTTTTTTAAAAAACCTCTTCATATGGGGAGAAGTTATTGCAGTACTCAAGATTCTACATTATTCCGAACTCGCTACCTAGTAGGGCGCTTAATGAGGCCATCGCTACTGGGTTGGAGGCCATCGCTTCTAGGGTGGAGGCCATCGCTTCTAGGTGGAGGCCATCGCTTAGGGTGGAGGCCATCGCTACTACTGGGTTGGAGGCCATCGCAACTAGTAAGATTGTTGAAGAAGATCAGCTCAAGGGCCAAACGCCGCGCTGTACATCCTCCAATCAAGAGGTCTGGACATGATTTATATGGGGAATCAAATCCAATACCGATCCATGGTGAGTGTGTGTCCTTCTTTTTGGAAACAAGGAACATGTGTGTGTGTGTTCAGGTGCATGCCCTATAGGGATTCTCATACCTTCTCAGAATGCACTTAGGCCCTCCTGGCGCCTACATACATACTCTCCAATCACCTTTTCAGAAGGTGCCAATGGATCCAATGTCAGGATGTCTTTCGGGGCACCATCCAATTCATAACCCTCATAGATTCCACTTGATCATATCCACCCAACACACACAGAGACATAAAGACCAACCGAGACCGAGACCGAGACCGACCAAACCGAGACCTCTCCGACCGCTCGCGGGGCCGAAGAACTGGTAAGACATGGTACAGATCCGCTCGTTTCCTTTACAAACAGGTGCGTAGTCAACACGCAGTGCGGGTTTGCCCACTGAAGCAAGGCAAGTAAGATCGAGTAAGTCATGAAATCCCACTGAAGAAGGCCTTTCGCCAATTGCATCACCAAAGAAGTTACACTCAGCAAACCTTGGGATGCCGGCGGCTTTTGACCCATTTGAGAAGACCAGCTTGTTTTAAATGCCTCAGTGTGTCTCATTTGCAATGACCTCTGCACTGTTTTGTGTCCGTCCCATATTTTGCTGGCTTACTTGGAGTAACGCGGATCCGAATGTCTTAGTCTTAAAGGTCCCCCAGCAGCACTTCTAAGACCAAACAAACAAACATTCCGGATGCTCAAAAGACTCCAGTCCCCAGCCCACTTCAAATGGGGCTCTGTGCCCGGCCACCGTGGCTGTGTCATAAAGAAAATGGAAGAGATCCTGCTCAATAAACGCCCGTTCGCCTTTGGTATGAAGCTTTAAGTTCATTTTCATCCAATCTTCCTCTCCCTCGTTTCTCTCCTCCTCCATCATCAGCCCCGCCAGCAACGTCACCGTCTGCGCCGGCACCCCTCGCCCCAGTAAGGGCATCTCCGCCGTCAGCCGCGCGATGCTCGGTGCGTGCGCGCCGCGTGTGAGTTCAGCGAGCGTGAGTTCAGCAAGGCGCGTGCGCAGATTGGGCAGTGCTGGGCGGTGCGGCGGACGCAGGCGACATGAACGAGGTTTGTAGAGTGCTCCTCTTCGGATCTGGCTTTGCTACAGTATACTCCGGCGGGAGGGAGTGTATTTCAGTATGCAATGTAAGGATGCATGAAAAGGAAGCTGGCACTTCAGTTGTGATGGCAACGAGTTGGTCATGGCTTATAGGGAAAAACACTTTCTATGGCGCAAAATAGAGCGGTCGGAATTGGTTGGAAAGTCAACATGAAGACAGCTATTGAGATCTTCATCAGAACGCAGAACCAACCCTCCTCCCAGTATCCCTAAGGTCTTGCTGTCTCGGTCGGGATATGACATATATAGTCAGTCTGGACACTGTACACCTGTGGCGTTCAAAGCCCTTCAAAAATAGAAACCATGGGAGATTGGAACCATCTCCCGAGGACTCCTGGTAGTCATATATCTAATTATTTTATTCCAAACACTGCTGTTGGAGGGAATCAAATCACTGTACCAAGTTCACCATCACATCAAAAATAGTGAATATAATAATAAAAGGACCGGATAACCCCACATGATAAGTTTTACAAATTTCACCTGTATATGAACATCAGTTGGGAGACGGAGTAGTGAGATGAAAAGTCAAGAAGGAAGTGTGATGCGGTTATGCTGAGACGTGCAGTATAAGTGATGATGTGATGGACGAGGATGAGAAGGAGGGGAGGGAGGAGGTGTGTGTGTGTGTAGTGAGATGGCGTGCGTGTGTGTGTGTGTGGGTGAGGCTGTGGATTTTGCCAATTTTGCCATCAGATCCGCATGCGACCTGCAAACGTAACACACTCGAAACGACCATCAAAGCTATCAAGTGGTCTCATCCCGACCACGGCGGGCAGTGTTAGCAGGATGTAAAGCAAGAAGAGGTGAGACACGTTTTTTTCTCTCGCGCAGAGATGTAGAGTGAGCTCCAGGCAGGACCTGAGCTCCGGTCAACTCGCACGAACAGTGAGTATATGTTTGCAACACTGAAGGCGGAGGTTAGCACAAGACCTGAGAAGTGTCGATGTCAGAAACGAACTTGGTCAGCGTCAATTCTTTTGAGAAACGAACTCCGTCAGTCGTTATGCAACGCAAGGCAGCGTTGTTTTCGATTCTTTTCGCAGCAGTGTATCGTCACAGTCTGTCCGGCTCGTCACGTGACTCGCCGGCATGCTAGCTCACAGTTCTTGAACTGCAGCAAAAATGCGAGGTCTGACAAAGGAATTTAGGTTCTTCTCCCAAGTACGCAATGCCCAGAAGACATGCGGCCGATGCTTCCAGGGGTGAAGCGTGGGACGGGCCGTCAACAAGCTCTGCACAGCCGCTTCCGCGGAGAGCTGACGACGAAAGATCAACCACGCGCACAATGCCGCTGAGCTGCGGTTGACCCCGCCGAAGCAATGAAAGAGGATGCCTCGTTCTTCTCGCTGAGTCGTTGCCTTCAAGTGCTTCAGAAGAGCGCAGCACATGTCCATCCACGATGTCATCCAAGTAGGTTCTGGGATCGTCCACGTCGAACGTAAACCACCGAATCTGGAGATCTTCAAACCACGCTTTCCAGCCCACCTCTGGCTGTCCACGAATACGTGTCATCTCCCAAGCTCAAGACAACCGACACCTTGCGATGGGAAAGTGGGACAGTTTCCTGGTGAGTCCGGAGATGGCGACAGGCAGCCAAGCTCCCGAGAAAGTAGATCTCAGGCGGTTCCAAAGACATCATCTCCCCAGGAAGTATTTCACAGATGTCATTTGGCCAATCTGAAATATCACCGAAGTGATACTGGTGCGCTGCCAAAAGCCGGTCGAGTGTTGGCTGATCCTCGATCGGCACGTCCAAAGTGCTCTCAATCATCCGTTGCAAAGCAGCGCAGGCAGCAGACATCGCATCGTCGTATGGCTCCATGTTGCACGGGTTGCGTGTTTCGAGCCTGGATATCTCACGGAGGGTCCGCTCAAATGCTCTTTGATGTTCTCTGACATACAGCTGCAGGCTCACAAGTTCATAGACCAACTTACTTGACGTTGGTCTCTATCGCTATGGCGCGGTCATCATGTCGCTCAAAAGCGGAGGTCACTGAATTGCACCCCCCATTATTCATTTTAATTCTCTGCCGGCTGAGTGATCTCAGCCCGTGTTAGGCTTGTAATCGAACTAACGATCGGCAGCTTCGTGAGCTGTGGACCGGGCGGCCAAGTAGCATCATCCTGAGGAACGCATCGGAACAAAGGGGTTCCGAGGTTCGACTATCTTGCCGAATGCTGAGGTCAATGAAGATGTAGCAACTAGCCAAAACATGTAAGCATCTGTCTCCATCTCTGGCAGGTGGGGACACGCGACAGGAACCGTGTGATCATCTGTCAAAAAGCGGCCTCCGCCCATGTGCAAAATTCCTTGGTAATGGCCACAAGAGGGCAGTTCACCTCGGTGAAGGACGGTGGCCACGATCCTGAACTCTAGCCAGCGGGTGGCGCATCCAGTGTCGTACATGAACACCGGAAGAAAAATCTTGTGACGATTCCATTGAATCTGGGATTTGGATCGAACGCCCACGGTGGGAAAACGGTTCACCTGCAAGCAAACATTTGTGGTCCAAGAGTTCACTCCGTATCTAAAAGGGAGCTGGTTCGACCAAAGTTCAATCAGCTCTTGCAAGCTGCTGCAACCTGACTTTTCTTGCCTCAGGACAATCGGTGCAAAGGTCAAACCCCAGTCCTCTATGGATTGCTCGACTCTGGCTTCCCAACGTGGTGCTCTGCTCAGGTCTTGACAGCTTCCCTGATGAAGGGATTGTCTCAACCAACCCGCAAACTCAGCAGCGTCTTGCTGCTCATCCCTAGCATGTACCGCAAACCAAGGAGCAAGGCAGGTGCCCAACACATGAGGATCTGTGAGCCATTGAACCTTCGTGTCATGACCAAGAACCCTCTGTAGAGTCAGGCAGGTTCCAACAATCCATGGTTTGCCAATGAAAATTGCTGTCCATGCAGCATCTCCATAATTCAGCCTGAACTACCGAGTTGACATAGCAGTCATTGGCTTCGTTGCCAAGTACCAGCTGCAAAAGTGCCTGCCTCATCGTTTCAGGCAGTGGGCCACAGCTTGGGCCAGTGGTGACCTCTGTAGAGTCGAAGGTCTCAGCCTGAGGAGGATCAACTGGGTCAGGCCATTGGCGATCAATTTGGTCAGCAGGCCGTAGATCTCCTGAAAGGCTGGGCTGCGAAGCGAGAGATCCAGTCTCCATGGAATCACTACCGTCGTCTGCTTGACCAACAGGTCGGCCTGAAGAGGTTTCAAGGCCGAGAAACGATGGATCAGGTCTGACTGGCTACCGAGCAGGTGGATCCATGTCACAAAGCATCCAGCATATCAATTATACGATCGAACTCCAACAATAGTAGTGCACAGACACAGTGCACGCACATCCTGGCCGCAGCAATGACAATGCGATTCGCAGCCTGTCACAACCATTGCTTTGCAAATCACAATGGCGAGAGCCGGGCCCCCAGCGGCGACCACGCGCGCCGCAGCCCCTTCTGCAGTCTCTGAACACTGCGCCGGACACTGCGGAGAGAGCCGGGCCCCCAGCGGCGACCACGCGCGCCGCAGCCCCTTCTGCAGTCTCTGGACACTGCGGAGAGAGCCGGGCCCCCAGCGGCGACCACGCGCGCCGGAGGCCCTTCTGCAGTCTCTGAAGAGAGCCGGGCCCCCAGCGGCGACCACGCGCGCCGCAGGCACTTCTGCAGTCTCTGGACACTGCGGAGAGAGCCGGGCCCCCAGCGGCGACCACGCGCGCCGGAGGCCCTTCTGCAGTCTCTGAACACTGCGGAGAGAGCCGGGCCCCCACCGGCGACCACGCGCGCCGGAGGCCCTTTTGCAGTCTCTGGAAAATGCAGGCTTTCTGCAGTCTCGTCAGTGATGGACTGAGTGGTGTGAATGAGTGAGTGAGTGAGTGACGAAGTCTCTGCAGACGCCTGGGAGTGTGAGTGAGTGAGTGAGTGACTGACTGAGTGAGTGAGTGAGTGAGTGAGCGTGAGTGAGTGAGTGAGTGAGCGTGAGTGAGTGAGTGAGCGTGAGTGAGTGAGTGAGTGAGCGAGTGAGTGGAGGAGGGAGCGAGGAGCGAGTGAGTGGAGGAGGGAGCGAGGAGCGAGTGAGTGGAGGAGGGAGCGAGGAGGACGGAGGGAAGGAAGGAAGGAAGGAAGGAAGGAAGGGCGGATGCGGGCGGGATGGCAGCCAACAAAACTAGAACCCCACACAGAGATGTGGGGAACTATATATGTTTATTATGCAAAAAAATATGTCTTCTGGTGTTTCCTGCCACCTGAAGAATGGAAAACGGCTCCACCCCACCCTTCGCTCCCCACCTGCTCCGCCTGCTCCATCCTCCCTTGTGGCCGCCCACTCCGCTTCAGCCGCAGCAAGCAAATTCGTGGTCGGCAGCAGCACGCAGTCAAAGTCATTGGGCCAACACGTGAATCCTATCGGTTCATGGCACATGAACCACAACCGACGAAGAACCAGAATACAAGGGGTTTTGGAAAAAACACCGAAGAAACAGAAACTGGTTGGAGGGTTTATGGAATTTTAAATGACTCTCTAAATCTTCTACAAGGTTGAGTAACCAACCAACAATTCACTGTGTCTAGTCTCTTCAGGGCCATGAACCTTTCCTTCCGAAGACTCTCATCCCACACGCAAGCTGCAAGCGCCACCGCCCTTCAAGATTTTTCAAGGGGATCTGAAGGAGGTCGATCTTCTCCCCACAGGACTAATGACGGTTTTAAAGTCAGAAGCACTCTGATCATCCTGCAGTTTCATCCTCCCTGCACATCCCTGCACTCCTCGTCCGCCCCACGTCTTGAACGGTACTCCACCCGGTAGGTTCCGATCGAAAGGGATGGAAGGTTGAGAGTCAGGATCTGATAGGGTCAAGGGGTCAAGGAGTCAGGTCAACCATCCGCCGTACTGGGTGGATGGTGGTGCTGGTGCGTCCTGATGTGCTATGAGATATTACTTCACCCCTGTCATCTTCCTGCGTTGAAGAGAAGCTCCGCGTTGGAGAAGGCTCCTCGGCCACCGTCGGTGAGCCGAAGGGGCCGCGACGCGGCGCGGTGTCACGCGTTCGGTGGAAGAACCCGCTCCGCCTGAGGAGGAAAACCCTCCGAGCGCCGTGATGGGAACGCCCAGTGAGGCAGTGAGGTGGGGGAGAAGGAGTCGGGAGATGTCGGGGAGGAGTTCCCCTGTGCGTGCATGGGAATTCGGAGCTGGCTCCAGTCACCAAAATGAGGGGTCCAAGGGATGGGTGACCAAATGGGAGTCAAAAGCAGCGTGATCTCCAAACCACTTTCATCCATGGGCTCAATGAGCTTACTGGTATAAGTGAGGTTCAGAAGAAACATGACCCACGACATAGTCCCAAAAACCACGCGGTTTTGGAGCTTACTGGGTCGTTCAGAAGGCCCCAGACGGGGGCCGCCCTGGCGCTCGGCTTGGGATCCGACCGAGTTCCTCAGTGGTTCCGCACCCAGTTGTGGTGTCCGACATCTCAACAGATCTATGTCCCAGACACGACCCGTCTGGGACTGCCAGGAGGGACTGCCAATCAAGCCAGACCCCCCTGGCACCACCACCCCTGGCCTGATCGGCATCTATGGCAGTCCCATGGAGTGTCTGGGTGTAATTCAGCAACTCTCAACAGATTACGTTTAATGGAATCGTTCATTCTCAACGTTCTTTCCTCTGAAGAGGTGTCCGGACCGGGTCTCCCACCGTGTCCCTCTGGTGGAGTCGGACGCCCAGCGACACGCGATGCGGCCGACACGTCCAAGGTGCCGTAGCAAAGGAGCAGCTCTTCCTCCGCATCAATCTCACAGCTTGCGACCACTTCGATGGCATCCTGGGTCGACCAGTAGTCTCTGATCTCAAACCCCGTGGATGCCAAAAAGAACACGAGTGACTAGTATTCACTAGTCATGGCTTCTATTGTGTTTTACCAGGGCGATGCCCTCCACACCAAGCAAAAGGCAACATGCATGTATGAAATCACTGATTACACACAAACGTTTCTCTAAGGCCAATTAATCCATATCACATTGTATATATATTATATATATATATATATTTATCACTTGGAATCATATATATATATATATACCCTCCAACACCGTGAGCGACGCCTTCCTTCCTCCCTACCACGGGCCACCCGACCACCCGACCACGACCACCGTTCGTTCCAAGACGCCGGATGCTGCAGCACTTCGCAATTGGCCTTGGACGGCGAGTGGTTGAGCCCGTCCGCCACAGGGATCAACATGGTGCCACCTCGCATGGGCCATGCGGCTGGGAGCCAAAAAGCACGGCGAGCATCAGGCGTTGGGCCAAAAAATTGTTGGGGCTCCAGCGTTTTTGTCCACGGAGCAGCAGGGTGGACTGGCCAAAGTGAAGATCTATATATGGGGCTCATGACGACTATATAGGCAACTTCCACATTGATCGTTCTGGAGCAGCACGTTCAATCAACCATCCCACTATCCTATCCGGCTTCTTCACTCATACTTCTATACAATTGTATACTATACATCCAGATTTGAGGTTATAATTGTAATCCAAGTTCAGCTCCTGTTTGTGTGTGTGTACAGTTGAAGGTTCTGGCGGAACCACACTTGCAAGTAAGTGTTGCACAAATGGTCTGTAGTAAAATACGTAGGAGGAAAAATGAAAATAGACCAAAACCAAAACCCATTGGTTGGGTGCCTTCCTATAAAAACACCCAAATGAACCCCCCGATCTGCCACGAGGCTGTTTTTGGCTCTATTCTGAAATGTTGAATATGTTTGAATGGCAAAGGACGTTGTGTTGCTCCATCGGTACAACTTGAGGACCGCTAACTTTCTATATAAGCTCGCGACTCGTGACACGCTAAGTTTAAGTCACTAAGTCTCGTGAAATTTCTCAAAGGTTTGCCAACCCTCAAGTTCTTCAGCATCTCCACTTGGCCCACCGATCTGTCTAGAAAAACACATGGCCCTCTTCCAAGTTGCCTCGGTGTCCACCACCACCACCACCACCACCACCACCACCACCACCACCACGGTGGCGCCTCCCGCCCGCGCATGCGCGCGGCTTTGCACAGCCGCCGCCGCCCAGCGCAGCTGGCTCGGCGAGGGAGGCGGCTCAGGCAACGCGGCGGCGGCGAGGGCTGCGAGGTGTTGCTGGGCGATGGGGCTGCAAAGGCCGCCGCACGGGGCCAGCAAAGAGATGCCGGTGCCGGCCTGACGGAAGATCGAAGATGCTTTCTGAAAGGTGAGAGGAACATGGGAGGCGAGCTGTGTTTATTGTGTGTTCGAAGTTGTAACGGGTTGTTGGTCTGTCTTCGTGTCTGCCTTCCAAATCAGATCGTCAAGTTCGACTCGTCTCATGTGCTGGCGGAGGTTTGAAATTCAGTTTTCCTCCCTCTTGATGCAGATTTCTTCAAAAGCTCGCCAGATCAATGACCGACCCAAAACATCCCAAAACCAGAACACTCTAAGAGCTCGTGGATCGAAGATTTGGGCGAGCGGATCAGCGGAACACGGGGCGAGCTACAGCGGTTTGCCTGACACCCAGCACCGGAACACTCCAGTTCAGTCGAACATGGACATGCAGCTATCACACATGCATGGTATATCTGCAGATATCTGCAGGCACTCTGAATTCAATTCTACGAATGGAGGGGTGTCCAGGTACAGACTTCAACGCGTCGAAGCAACGGACTTCGTCTACCGGAGTCAAAGACTATACCCAGACACGACCAGTCTGGGACTGCCATGTATGTCAATCAATTGATCCCCCAAACCACCCCAATGGGGCGGCAGTCCGTCTGGCAGTCCCAAACAGGTCGTGTCAGGGATAAAAAGAATGATCTGACTGGGTGACCTGAGTTCAGGAACTTCCTTTACTTCAGTCCGTCAAAATATAGTCGAACTGGACTTCTAGGGTCTATGTTTGTTTGATTTTCCTCGAGGCCTTTTGGGAGGTTAGATCCTTTTCAGGAAGGCTGGGGTCCCCTCCTCTGTAGTCTAGGCGAGTCATCTGTTCTTCTGGTAGATAGAGTTTCCTCCCATCGATCGATCGAAGCTGAAGCTGGGATGGTGATGATATTTTTCCCATAGAATTCATGCGTATCGGACCACAAATAGGGGTCATGAGAGTCTAGAGTTGGAGGATTCATGAATTCGTGTTACTCTCGCCAGAAGACAGCCACCGTGATTCCCTCTCTTGTCATCCAGTGAAACACCCCGAAGGAGGACACTGAACTGTTCTTCTGAAAACCCTTTCATTTATAGATGTATTTTTCTGTTGCTCAAATCGTTGATTTGCTTGTCAAATCAAACCCACTACACCTCATACAAACCAGTGCCAAGTGCGCGCTAGGCAACGCATTCCTGCATCCTCCTGGTGGGACACCCTTCTTCTTCAGTATACTTCTCCGGTCTCTGTTCCGCACCAGGCCACATACATCCATGGCTCATCCGTCTCCTCCTTCGCCGGTGTCTGATCGGCTGACCGCTCCCAGGGCGGCGTTGGGTCCAGCAATGGCATCGTGGGATAGGCTGCAGGCAAGGTGTCCTGATGTTCTACGGCTGAAATGACATTGTGACATTCCGTTCGTCAGCTATTTGTCAGCTTATGCGCTGCGCATCGGTTCTGACCAAATCGGTCAGAAAGCCGCTGAAGAGACCTGAAGAGCCTAGTCGATGTGGTGAACACATTTCGCCTCATGCGCACATGCTGAGGGTGGAGCACGAAACTGGTGCAACCTCAATGAGTAGCCAATCTGGGCTAGCTCAAACTGCCAATTGGTGCCGAATCCCCTGCGGGGCATCTGCTTGCAAATGTTCTGGCAAAACAAAGACATTTCGTCGAGGATTCCATCCAGATTGTATTTTGTCCACTGCTTTGAGCTAAGGGTAAATCAAGCAAAACTCTGGTATTCTCGAAAAATCTCCAAAACTCAGCGCTGTAGACTCCGTTCGTTCAAGACTCCAAGTACCCCGCAAAGGCGGAGTCTTTGCCCTTCCGCATCTCGTGGCACAGCAGCAACGCCACCAAAGCGCCGCGCGGAAGGTCTGGAGCCTCGGTCACTGACCAACCAAACCCGCACCGTTTTCAAGAAGCTGGTTTGGGTTCCTTGAAAGCCGCTAGTGTTTGGGACAAACAGTCTACATTGACATTATTTGGAATGGGACAGCCTATGTATATATATATATATCATATATATGGTACCCCTAAAAAACACCCTTTCTTCAAATTTACTTGTATTTACGGTGTCATATGCATGTTCTTGATATAAAAATCAAATAGAAAACAAGGCACTTTACACATTCAAAAAACAAATGAAATACAACAAATAAAATATATCCTCAATGACAAGCAACAACAAAAACAAACCAACACAACCAAAAAATATATAACTTTGAGGATAGTGTTTGGCTTAGTCTCAAAAGATGTTTTTGTGTGTTCATTGTGTTTTTGGTTTTGAGACCAAGAACAAAAAACCTTGTTTTTTGTGTTTTTTGACGGTTTACGGCTGAAGAAGACTATCAAAAACCAAAAACACGATGTTTTTTGTTCTTGATGAGTTGCTATGAGCAAACTAAACCAAAAAATACAACAGAAAAACATTGTGTTTTTGTTTTCCTTGCAATATTCTAGTACAATATGTTTTTTTGCTTTCAACACCAAAACACATATTGTAAACCCAAAAAGACTATCTTTTGACGCTGAACCAAACATTCTCTTCAATGTGTTGTTCCCCACCTGTCAGGTGAGGGTTGTTAGATTTTACGTCAGCCCCTCCGCCTCCGCATCCTCCGCGGCCTCGTCCTCCTCCGCCGGACCCCAACCGCGACCATCCACGCCCAGTGTTCCCTGCCGGACCTCAACCGCGAGCTCCAGACCCGAGTGTTCCCTGCCAGACCTCAACCACGACCATCCGTGCCCAGTGGTCCCTGCCGAACCTCAACCGCGAGCTCCGGACCCAAGTGTTCCCCACCGGACCTCAACCGCAACCATCCGCGCCCAGTGTTCCCTGCCGGACCTCAACCACGAGCTCCAGGCCCAAGTGTTCCCTGGCGGACCTCAACCACAGCACAAAACCACAACCGCAATCACAAACACAATCATACCACCACAAACACAATCACAAACACGCAAGCACAAACACAATCACAAACACGCAGCCACAAACAAAATCACAAACACACAACCACAAGCACAACCACAAACACAATCACAAACGCAACCACAAACACACAACCACAAACACAATCACAAACACAACCACACAACCACAAACACGCAACCACAAACACAATCACAAGCACACAACCACAAACACAACCACAAACACCACAAACACAATCACAAAAGACACAACTTGACCACAAACTCAACCACAGCCACAATCACAAACACGCAATCACAAGCACACAACCACAAACACAACCACAGCCACGATTACAAAAATGCAAACGCAAACGCACAACAACAAACAGAGCCACAAACACAATCACAAACACGCAACAACAAACACAATCACAAACGCGCAACCACAAACACAATCACAGACACACTACAAACACTCAATCACAAACACTCAACCACAAACACATTCACAAACACAACCGCAAACACACAACCACAAACACACAATCACAATCGCAAACACAACCGCAAACACCCAACCACAAACACAATCACAAAAGCGCAACCACAAACACAACCACAGCCACAATCACAAACACGCAACCACAAGCACAAAACCACAAACACAACCACAGCCACGATCACAAGCACGCAATCGCAAACACGCAACCACAAACACAACCACAAACACAATCACAAACACGCAGCCACAAACACAATCACAAACACGACCACAAACACACAATCACAACGACACATCCACAGCACACATCCACAAAGACGCAACCATAGCACAGAACCACAGCACACAACAACACACAACCACAACAGCACGCAACCACAGCAAACAACCACAACGCACAAACGGAGGACCCAAGCAAAATCGAGAACGACAAACTCACGACCGTGGCAACATGCTCCTCAGCATGGCTTGTAAACACATGATTGAGATGTCATGCTGGGGATCACTCAAAGCAAAGTAATTGTTTTTTTGGTTTTGTTTGCGCTTTGGTCCTTTAGGCTGTTGCACAACCTGTATATACCTGGATCCTCCTTTGGGCGGAAAAAAGTGCCGGACCTCAATCCGGCAAAATTTTCCGCCGGATTCCGAAAAAAAAAGCCGGAGACCTGAAAAAACATCCGGATCCAAGATTCTGAAAAACAGATGATAAAAGGTTGGAACATACACAAGCAAACTGCCTTCGCGCCACAAGTAGTTTTTTCTGGAGCACACTCACTCCACAACCCAACACTGGAGCCTTCCCGTTCCCATTGCCCTCGCCGAATGCCTAAGAGCATAACCATCACAAAATATAAGCAAACTTGTGCCCAAGCAAAGACTTACAAGAAGAAACCAAGGAGTATGTGGCAAGGAGCCCCTATTTCTCTGCAGCCTTGTCTCCAAAGTTTTTTTGCAAAGTGGGTTGCTCTCCATGATTCTTAGGATTTTCAATGTTTTTTAAAGCTTGCCTCAGGACGGCCCCGCCAATTAAGTAGCAGAACTCATGGTTCCTATCGAATCTCTTTTTTGAAAACTTTTCAAAATTCAAAACCTTCGGAAGACTGAGTCCAACAAAAATATGCCGGGGGTACGGGAAATGACGCCGGAGTTACGGGAAATTACGCCGGAGTTACGACGCGCAATTTTTTAGCAACTCTCTGCAAAACATTGAGATTCTGAACAACACATGTTCCACAGCCCAAATCTTGTCCGGCAGGCTCTGCAAACCTGCGCAGCTAGAACTATATCCCAGCGCCCCGACATCCTGAAACGGTGGGAGTACATTTTTGCCTATGTTCTTTCAGCTTAGGCACACCCACTTGGGTGTTTCAACACAACATGGCCACACCTCCGCTCCACGGATGTGGTACACCTCATCCAGCGCCTTTGCAGTTGCACTTAACCATGACCTTGACTGTCTCCACTTCTGCCTCCTGCTCTTCACTCTCGTCGCCTCCCTTGCCCTCATCGGCCTCTGTCTTCAAAGCTGAACTCCCAATGATGAACTTTGTCTGTGGATACTTCTCCTGATGCCCCATGAGATAGACAATTCTGCCGACCACGTCCACCGCCTGCACGGGCGGCGGCCAAGCCGCCCGCCGCCAGATCTTTCAAACCCATCGCCACTCCAGTCGGTGACGCACTAGCCGCCGTGGCGCCCGGCGTGCTCCGCGCATCGCACTGTACCGATTTCATCCGATTTCATTTAGAAGATCACCTAAACATGCAGATCTGATTGATCCAGTGCGAGCCATGCTGAAGCCGGTGGAATGAGAAAACAGCGGAACAGGCAAACGAGCACACTTTGCAAGCAAAATCATTGCATCAGTAGTGGGTTTATCTTCAAAGAAACTGCCGGACAAAATCCAGAAAAACGGCGGAGTTGGGAGTCCGGCGCCGGACCCTGTAAAAGTGACGGACTGAAGATCTAGGTACTTATTTGAAATTGATTTAGACTTGAACTGACATATAATCGAATTGTAATTGAAATGTAAACATGTGTCATGTATTTCCAATGAACTTGAAACTTACTGTAGATCTAATTCAATTCTTTTTAAGATGTTATACAACTTTAGCTTAATCTTTTAAACCAAAAGTGAATTGAATTCATAAAACTATACATTTTTAACTAGCATCATCTATCATCTAATTCTCTTGAACTCTAGTTTGAATATTATTTAAGTCTTTAACTTAGTTCTGAATTCTAAATTCGATTTTGAACCTGATTGAATTCAAATTTGAATCTATTGATTTCTAATTAATCTTGTTTCAATCTCCAATTTGAAGCTAATTCAATTCTAATTGACGTTGAACTCAATTCTAATTTAATTCCATTGTAAATGTCATTTAGTTTCTAATCCTCATTCAAGTCTAACTCTAACTCAGTATTACAGTTTCTGACTTCTAATCGAGCTGCAGGTCGAGCAATTCTATTTCAATTCTATCTCAATTATTTCCAATTCTACTTGAACCAATAAAATGTTTGATTCAACCTTTATTAAATCCAAATCAAATCTAACTTAAGTCTAACTTGCTTTTAGCTTATATATCTCGAAATGAGTTCTAATTTATATAGTTGTATGTCATTTTACATTTGTATATATAATTTGTGTAATCAAAAATTGGTTTCAGCTAGTTTAAATACAATTCATTCCATTTCAGTTGTTTACAGTTCTAGTTTAATTCTATTATGATTTTTAGTTTAGTTGTAATGTAATATTTCTAGTTAAATTTTAGATCGATTCTAGTTCAATGCAAAGATACTACTAGATACTACTAGTTCAATGCAAATTGAATTCTCACGTAATGCTGACTGTATTCTAGAGAGAGGGTTTTGCTGGGGGTGTGATTTTAAGGAAACAAGATTTAAGACAGCAACACATAAAATATATACAAAGCTTTCATTTTAAAAGCGACACGCACTCTCTAGAAGCAAATTAGAGCTGCATAGCAACCCACCTGATTAAAGATTAGATTGGATTCTACTTTTCAAGCAATTTAAATGATTCAAGCAAAAACATACTGAAACCAAAATTAAAGTAACCATATACTAAAACTTTTTGAGATCAAATTAGAACAAACTATGAACTACATAAAACATTGCACTATTATTTACAACAACTATTGAACACGGCAACAAATGCATGTATTTCAGAAAAAAAACGAGCTTCATACTTGATTAAAAAGACATAAATTCAAACCCATTACAGAAAGAGTAAAACAAAACAACAACATTTCTTTATGGGCTCTGCAGTTTTGATATTACGGTATTGTGGGCTACCAAAACTGCACAGCTCTATGTCTCCAAAGTGTCTCAGGCCTGGGCACAGCAGTTTTGATATTTTGGTATTTTGGTTTTAGAGGGAAAACCAACGTACCAAAGTACCAAAACTGCACAGATCTATGTCCCAGAGTGACTCAGGTCAGGCCATGGGGTTTGTGGACTTTTGGATTCTTTGAGTTTGGTTTTGGAGAAATAACCAAAGTACCAAAACTGCAGATCCCATGACACGGGGAACCAAAGTACCAAAGTACCAAAACTGCAGATCCCATGACCTGGGGAACCAAAGTACCAAAGTACCAAAACTGCAGACCCCATGACACGGGGAACCAAAGTACCAAAGTACCAAAACTGCAGGCCCCATGACACAGGGAACCAAAGTCCCGGACAAGTGTTCAGTCAATGTCCCGGACATTCGACTGAGAAGAGGTAGAGGTCTTGCAACCTTGCATGAAATTTGCAAACACTTTGACCAAACCAATGGGTGTAACCATAAAAGATCACAAAAGTGTTGTCCACCTATACCATCGGTATCCATCATAAATTCGAGAAAATGGTCGAACCATGGCGGCCTACCAGGCGTGGTCTCCGTCATCAGGTCTTGTCTCCGTCCTGCGTTTTGAGGTCTGTGTCAGCCCTCAGCCCTCTTGCATTCATCTTCGAAACTTCTGAGAGAAAACGGTTCAAACCAAACGCTTATGGACCCTCAAACGGAGGGGTCTGGAGTTTCTCACCAATGCCTAGGTTTTGAGGCACCAGACTCGGGCGTCGTGAATAGAAGAGCGTCGTCCGGAAGGCTGAAGGTTGTCACTGGCTGAGCTTGCTGAGCGAGTCAATCTATCCCCGACACTCCATGGGACTGGCCTGTGTGCCTGCATTCACCCCTCTTCAACAACCCCTGGCCTGATCGGCAGTCCGGACTGGCAGTCCCATTCGTCTGGTCTGGGTCTATTTTCGCTCGAAGACGAGTTGCGCAAACATCGCACATATCCGCACATCACATCTGGAACCCCAGTGGTCCTGCCACTGACCCACCACCCAAACAATGAACCGAACTAAGCCTAAGAAACCCGGAGCAATTCCTCATCAATCCCTCATCAACCCCTCATCCAACTCACCCAAACAACAAAAAACAAAAAAAGCGGGCCCTCAACCCAACCAGCCCAACCACCCCACCAGTCCCAGTCCCACCCCTTCAAACCGGGCCACCCCATGCTTCGTCTCGTCGAAGGCGCGCCGCAAGGCCTCCAAGACGTGAACCTGACGGCCAGCACCGCGATCGGAAGGCTAGCACCGCTGGAAAGACACATGAACCCCCCCCAAAAAAAGAATCACGGTGCAGTTGGTAGTCTGAAAAGGGTCTTCCACCAACACCACCCCCCCTGAATTCCTCAGGTTTGAATGTGAGTTTGGGGGGGGTCTTCGAATTCGGACCTGGTGCGTCGGGTTGGACCTGAACCACGAGGGTTCGACGGAAGGAAGGCCGGATGGGCTTCTGCCTATGAGCAGCTCTCTTACAACGTGTGGCATCTGCCTATGTGGACGAACACCACTAAACATGAACAGGGAGGTTTATAGAGTGGCTCAAATGACTTCTCAAACACTCGACTCCATGGGTATGGATTCATATATGGACTCTCCATTGACCCCTCTTCAACAACCCCCAACTGATAGGTATAGTTGATGTCCCATAGAGTGTCTTGGTGTTGCTCTATTTTCATAGCACGACTTGTCGGAATTCTTGATTGTTTGTGCTCGTTCCTGAGCATTGTTACAAACCGTCCTGGACAGTAGAAACAAGTTAACATGTGATGTTAGTTGGATGATTTTGATTGATTTTGGATAGAGTCCTTCCATATAGGCACACGGCATAAGTAACAAATCTTCAAAGCCCTTGACGTCCTTTTCACCAATCCCGAAACCCTTCCCTGTCCTGCCCCACGCCCACATTAAACCCTCTCCTCAACCTCCCGGAGCCCAAAAAAGAGGCCATCTCTTCAAAAACCTCCGCTGCAACTCTCCACTCCTCTCCACTCGGGCCTCCACCTGCCGCGGGGCACAGTGGAGCTCCACCTCGAAGGCTAAATCCCTTGGGAGGCGCAACAACCGTTGACCTTCACGGAGCGTCTGCAGCGCATAGCAGCCGCGGTCGCCTGGACCCCGAGGTTTCCCCACGGGGGCGGGTGGGAGCACGGGGCGGAGCGTGCCTCTCCGGGGAGATGAGGATGAATCTGCGGAAGACGTGGCGCATGGTTGTTGTGAAAGACACTTTGTTGTGAATAAATCTAGAGTGTGTGCTTTTGCTTGATCGGTTTCCGTCGATACTGTATTAATAGCAAACAATAGCATACACCTTTGGACAGGTAAGGGACCAGTTACATGTTACCCTTGGGTACTATGCTTCTCTCTAGAAACATCGACAATTCCAATGGTGGAAGCTTCCAGTGCACGGCGGCCCCACAGCATGTGTCACGGCCACCGGCAGGGGGCCACCGCACTACACCGAAGCAGCGCGACTACGCACAGCACTGCACCACGGTCCGGTCGTCCTGGTTTGCTTCGACTCTGAAGGGATGACCGGCCATCGCATATATGGCGGCTCCCGCATCGAGCTTTCGGGAGCTGAGGGAGCTGGAGCGAGGGTCCGGTGGTTAGAGTACTCTACAAAAGAGCCAACTTTAAGGAATAGATGAGTCAGGGGGTGACTTTTCTCATTCCAAGTCAACACATCTCCTAGTAGTGACTCCATGAGACTCCTAGTAGCTTAGTCAATAGATCAAAAACACCTTCGGAGTCACATGGACACTTGGTGTGCCGAACGAGGTTGGAGGTTGGAGTGCAGGTGCCCCTGTCACGTCACGTCACATCCACGGCCCCTGAATGGGACTAAGAGCACACACGACGTCAACTCCATGGTGACTCCTGGCTGAAAGCACCACCCACATCTCCTGAGTATACTCGGTATGTGGATCCATAGGGTTTTTCCAGGGCATCGGTCCGAGATCCGTTGGTCCGGTCCTTTGTGCCTGTGGCGTGGGGCCTCAGCCACTCCACCTCACGGCACATCTCCGCGCCCGCGGCGGACGCCCAGGAAGCCAAGGCAGCACCACTCATGGCGACGACAGGGAACCAAAAAGGCCGAACAGCTGTGTTTTGGCTCCTTGGGAGGGATGATCAGATCTGTAGTGTGCAGTGTTTGCATGCCACAAGCTGAGGTTGCCCTTGCTAAACATGGAATCTCAAAAAAAAGCACCATTTACCCGTCAGCAAGCTGATTGCTTTGGATTTTGAGTTTCGGAGGCACACGGCTTTCGGACATTCTATTGGTTCATGTCTTTTTCAGGTCTGTTTGTTGCTTTTTTGAGACCCACCGGCACGGCATACTTTGTACGAATTTGTTGGGTACAGCGGTGCAGCATACACTGCCAGCTTTTGTGCAAACTGGTTGGTGTGCCAATCGCTGTGTGCACTCCTTATGGTTGAATGTTCAGAAAAAGCTTTGGGAAGAACGGGACCACAGCCCACTTGGCAGAAAATCCCATATCTTGGAGACGGTGATCACTGAATAAAACAAACATCATACATCCTGGAAATCCCGGTGCTCCCGAGGCATGGTCTTTGGTGCCGGCTACCAGGAAAAACACATGGTAACTTGTTGGAGTGTCAACAAAAAGAGCAAGGGCCAATGAGCAGGTACAATCAGAAATGCAATTGTACCTGGTCCCACGACATAAGCCTCAATAGTTTGTGACGCTCCAAAATGTTTTTGACCTATATGATTGGTCTTTCTTGCCTATTGAAAAAACAAGGAAACAAACCCAAATGCAGCAGGGGCTATGAAGGAGGTTCCGACGGGTGCTTGGAGCCCTGAAACCCCACAAACGGCTTTTGTGATGGACTAACATGGGTGGCTTTCAAGACCCTCATGGGTGGCATCCAGCTGGGTAGAACCCGAGGGTAGTTTAGCATGGTTTCAATCCTTGTCAAGTTGGATCATGAGTTCCTATGAACCTCAAGTTGCTTCAGAATCGGTCAGAATCTCTCGCCCCCAAGCTTGGTCTCTGCTTAGCACTACTGTATACTCGTCTGTACATCCGGGGACCCCCGCAGCCGGTCCCGCAACCGGAGAACACATGGACGTTCCACACTGTGGAACAACACACCGTTCTTTGTCTGGCTCCCCACCGGTGGCATTCGCGTCCCCCATGGGCCAAAACACATGGACCCAGCGAAGCCCACCACTGAGTCACTGGGCCAAGCAATTCCCAGTTTGTATCATTCTCACTCAGCCAGGGTGCCAATTCCGCGAAGTCCGCTTGCGCCTGCAAGGTCGTCATCGGCTGCGAACCATTTATGGCGACAACGGCGACGGCCACATCTCGGGATGTGGAGATGTAAACATATGTCAACCGGTGAACCATTATTGTAAACCTGCATCCTGTGAAGAATTCCTGAATCTGTGGTAGTTGCAATCCTCTAATTCTGGACGTTTTCCTCTTAGGAAGGTTCGGAGGGGTTTTGGAGGGGATGCTGATTGAAACAAGTATCAAAGGAGATGCCCATGGAGGCAAAACATAAATGCACCATGTAAGCTTAATCTGTCAATCTCGTGTGGGCGCCAGCGGCTGCTGGGATGCGTCACTGAAGGTGGTGGAAGTGGTCCATCTCTGCAGTGGTCCAACTCGTCCACGTGGATCCGGTTGTCGCCATAAATTCGCATCGGATTCAAGTGTGTTTTTCAGATATGGAGAATCAGCGCCAGCAAAGCGCTGCCTTCTAGGTGGGCAAGGCCGAAGCCCGCCCAAGTGGTGACCGTGGAAGAGGTGAAAGCTGGCAACATTCTCTGATTTCGACCGTAAAAAGAAGCAAGGACTATACCAAGACCCTCCAAGGGGTGCCCTGTCAGGAAGCCTATAGGTAGTGTGGGGTAGTTCATTGGACATCCCTTGGAGGGTCCTGGTATATATAGCCTATAGGCGCGCCCGACTGGCCGACTGGAAGTCAAATGGCAGGTCAGCGGTCGGGCCCTTCGCTCGACAGTACCGATCGACAGCCTCTTCGAGCACCTCTTCTGCTGCTGAAGAACATGTCGTAGTTAGTGCTTCTCTGAAAATCATTCCATTGAGCCCTCACCTGGTTTTTGGGGTGCCTTCCTGATCCAGACTTTCCATTTGCATGCATTTGCTTAGCACTGGAAAGGATCTGACACAACCTTTCTTACCTTTCTTTGCCAGCTTCAGACTTCAGAGACATCCAAGTGTGTAATCAAGACTCAAAACAGAAGATGAGGCAACAACCTCCAAGCGGGAAGTCCCAACTCCACACCCACCCACACTTAGCCTCCTGTGCCGCTCTATGGACATTCCAAATAAGCTGCATCTAAATAGCTTCACTGAAGTGAGAATGGAGAATAGCTTGGCTGTGGAGGAACCATTGGGACACATTAGAACCAATAGAACCATGCCCATCGCCAACCATTGCCCCCTTTACCAAACAGGGCTGAGACGACCTTCTTTTGACAAAAAGAAGAACCTCCAGGAGTTCCAAGGTGGAATGGTTCGGTCCTTAAGCGACTGGATCATGGGCAGCCCAGCACCTCTACCCACACCTCGTTGCCGTTTCCATCGCCCCGACATTCAACGGCCGCGCCTGTGCTTCCGCTCGGGCACGGGACGCGCCAAAGGCCAGCACCGTGGTGCGCGGGCGCCTGCCGAGGGCGACTTGGAACCCGGTGAGATATTCCAGATTCGACCCTCTAGATACCCTCTGTAGACCCTCTTGTTGCCTCACACATCACATGGAAATGGAACCTGGGCCCCTTGAAGACTTGAAGACCATACATTCCTATAATCCTATAAGGTACAGTTTTTGTATGTTTTTGTCACGTTTTTTTTGCTCGTGTTTTTTAGAGGTGACCAGGTGGCAGTTCATCGGTGTCTGTCCATACCTTTGGAGGATAGAGTGGTTCATGGTTGGATCACGTTGGATAGAAGATGATACATGTTTGATGTATCAACACGACCTCTGGCCGCGCAGAAAAGGACATGGCGACGCTAGACTAGCCGCTAGACGCTCACCCTCACCATGTGGAGACGCGCCCGTCTTGCGTCTCCCCGAGGCTCCCCCCGGCTCCCCAGAGGATCCCCCCAGGCGTGACCGCCGAGCACAAGCCCAAATGGGCGCTGGTGCGCTTTTCAGCACCCGAACAGAACGAGTCATGTGACTCCCCCTCAAGGGTCCCCCCTCGGGGTCCTCTTTCCGTTGTTGAACAAAGAACAACAGCTCAACAAGGACTGTAGTACTAGGACTACTCTATGGCACGTCCTGGCCATGGTGCTCAACATTAGATGTTTGCAGGCGCAACAACAACGGCTCTCTTCGGTAACGAACAAAGGTGATCTCCAGTTTCAGAACTTCACTTTGTTCGTTTGCAGGCCGAACCATCCCACCCAGACCAGCACCGGCCATCTTCCCTGCCTGTCTTGCATTCCCTGGGTGCGCGCAGCACCGCTTCCGCCCTCTCGTTGCTCCTGAAATCACTGAGTCAATCTTAAGCCTCTTTGGCTTAAAAACAACATGGAACAAATGTAACTTTCAAGACAAAACTGTGTCCGCCTCCTGCCAGTCGACTGTAACTTCAGTCTCAATCTCCCCTGTTTACGATCTGCCATCTCCAGGAGCCGATAACGATGGCTTGAAACTTGGTGACTCCAAAGAATGTGCTGTGGTCAGAAATGGTCAGAACTTCTT
This sequence comes from Durusdinium trenchii, assembly GCA_963970005.1. Lineage (NCBI taxonomy): Eukaryota > Dinophyceae > Suessiales > Symbiodiniaceae > Durusdinium > Durusdinium trenchii. Next base: position 866,484 of record CAXAMN010021284.1, on the reverse strand, counting down.
CCGCGGTCTTCCATGGTCTAACACCCAAGGATGATTTGTGTGTAGAACAATCGAACACATGTTTTTTTTCACCATTCCGCAACATGCGTCACCGTCGGGCTGTCTCTCCTGCAAGTGTTGCAGCAAACTCTCTTGTCTCTGCACCTGGCCCCACGCGAGATCGTGTGACATCTGCACGAGGCGAATGAGGCGAATGAGAAGGTTGGATCAATTCTACTCAGTGACGATGGAGCAAGTTTTTACACTAAATGAACTCCTTCAGCAATCTTAGCCCCTTTGGGAGCCCAAATCGGGCAAATCCTGGCATCAAACCACTCGAGAAAACGATCAACCTTCACCTTGGACCATCGATCTGGGCATTCATTCGATTCATTAAACGTAGGTCATGAAGAAAGGATATCAATCAGTGATGATCTTGCACCGCCTTCTGTCTTCCGCGGAAGGTCTGGGCCCTTTGGCCTTGGAACTTTGGAGTGAAAGGTGCCACTGTTGAGGAACGAGCAATCCTACACCACCTAGAACCAGCAAGAACACTGGGCATGTCTATATATAAATTATATATGTCTATCTGTTGATTATCTGCATAGTAAAGTTTCCTGTGTGTTGGTTGTGTTTTTCTATAGCAAAATGATGTGGGTTTCTTCCTTCAAACGGGCGTTCTGGACCTTCCGGGATTTGGAATCAGTCAGCCCCCTGCCCTCTCCCTTCCTCCTCCCTTCCTTCATCCGTCTGCCTCATGTGGGAGTTGCCAGTTCGGATGCCCAGCCAAAAGACCCAGGATCGAACGTCGCTGGCTCTCCCCTGAGATGAGCTCCGGTGAGCGGGGCAACACGACATCGTGAGGGTCTCCCCACTTACTCGGAGACAGTCTCGGGACGGTTTGTATGGGTTTGTGGAGATGGCTTAACACCCCAACAATCCCCAACACCTCACCCATTAAGGTCTTGGGTTCCCCGGTTGTGGAGATTGCACACCTCACCACCTCTCTCATCCTCTCTCACATGTGAAACCACTGGATATCTAGGTGATGTCCATGGCGCCCAGGTCACCTCAAAGACGTCCTCTCACCCTAAGGATCCAAGTGCCCTCTGAGAAGGTGAGACTGGGGTGGGTGCCAGGAGGGTCCAAGTACCTTTTTGAGGAGGTACGACTGGATCCCTAGGGTCAGTTTCACTCCTTTCGCGCCAGCACCGAGATGTCGATGGAATCGGAGCTCGGAGCACGGGAAGGCAGAGTGTCAGCCCTCGCAGCGGTGTCAGCAGCGGTGTCAGCCCGGTCCGGCTTGCTGCGAAACCCTATAGGGATCCAGTCGTACCTTCTCAGGTGATTGGAGACTATTGATGTAGGCGTCAGGAGGAGGCAGTAGTCGTACCTCCTGAGGTTCGGTAGGTGGATCCTTAGGGAAAGAATGGGCTGCCCAGGTTGCTACAGAAGCCCCGGATCTTGTGGTGGAAAAAACAACATCACCCACACCCAAACATCCCAAAACCCATCGGTGTCGGCACTAGGGCTTTCAACAGGGCCCGTTGTGGTCACCGTTCTGTTGTACCAAACCATACTCCCTCATTCACTCACTCTAAGTGGAAAACACCCTGTTGTTGGTTCCCAATAAACATGTTGGAGGGTCACGACTGGTGAAGCGGTTCGATCTTGAAGCGGTGAACCTGTACCTTTTTTGCACTGCTAAGCAGTAGGTACAAAGGCTGTTGGTGTATGGACATCTAGCCTTTGATGAGATGCAACCATCCCAACCACTTTGGAGAGATTGCATCATCTATAGCCATACTGGTACATGTTAAGTCACCAGAAACTCGGCCTCCCACCCTGCAACAACGCAGATTGCAGCAGGCGGCGAAGTTCGCCGGCAGTCACACTCTTCGAGGTGTCACTGGGCAGGCGTGAAAACCGAGGCCAGGTCGGCGGCATCGATCGGCATATGTGGTATATGGTGGTATGTTTGAATACCTCAATGGGGCCGCTCAAAATGGATGTTTGGGCGTCACCATATTATGGTATTTTTACATAGCGGGACGCCCAACCTCTGCTCTATTTGAATCTAGTTTTCTGACATACTAGGAGGTCACATACTGGAAGTTCGAACGGACGACATACACACCAGGATCGTAAGCAAAAATGGATTAACGCACGTGTTCTCATCCCGAACAGGGGAAGTCATCTCCAGATCAATCCATCCTTTGAGTACAGGCCTCAACCCCCGCTCAGTGTCAACGGTACAGTTATGCCGGAAACAGGGCAGGAAAAAAACACGGATCACCTTAGAACCGGCGGATCGCTGCCGTTCTTCTTTTTGGAGCGACCACAGCAGTCGCAGCAGTCGTTCTTCAGTGTTCTACGGAAAGAACAGGGAAGAAAGGTGGAGACCTCCGTCGCTTTTTTCGAAAGAAAGCCCGCTAGTGAATGGGAGTGCTGTCCTTATCTTCAGCGCAATTTTGCCCTGACACATGCTTGCGGAAAATGGTTCGGTCGATCATGGCCATGCTTTGAGCAATGAGGCCGAACGAATCTACGGTAAGAAATAGAGGATTCGTTGGACATGGTACCGCAAGGAACTTGTCATTTCTGGCCAAGATTAGTCAAAGCAAAGTGGCAAACTCATAGAAAAAGGGCAAAGTGACGAACGTCTTCATTAAAAAAAAAGAACAACAAACTGCAATCTCGAAACAGCCATGCTTAGCGCTGGAGTAGCGGAGCTCAAGTGTCATATTGTCACGTTCATTCGCTCGAAAGCGATACTCAAAGCACGTTGCCTGCCATTTGCACATCAAAATGATCACATCACATTACCAGTATTCAGCAGCATATATATCATCTACACAGGATGAAATCGACCAAAAAGCACAGCCCGTGGCTGCCATGATTGCACATGCACGTAGCAGTGCAGCAGCAAGAGCACGAAGGAAAGAAACATAAGATACCATAACACTCCAACACCCAACACTCCATGATGTGTGCTGTATCCTGAAAGCACCGACGACCAACACTATCTGACTTCAAGTAACTTGGAGCTGATGTACACGGACAGGAGCATCACACACAATGTCGTTCATGGTCATGTTGTTTGTGAAGCTGAGTAGCTTGAAGAGTCTGAAAATACATGAAAGTACATGGCTCCCCTGAGGCAAGTTGCATGGTACTTCGCACAAGCAACGGCTTAGACAACTGTATTTGGCATGCTGTCTTGTGTTCTCTCCTTTGCATCTCTTTATTCGTCTACTTGTCTTTTCCAGAACCTATCGTGCTTGGTGCAAATCGTAGATGGATCTGAAGGTCATCTGTGTCATCTGCATCAGCAAACCAATCAGCGGATCAATCACTTCCAAACATGGATGACTTATGATCTACTCAGAATCTACTCAGTATCCATCAGTATCCCATTGGCATGGTATGCCAATCTGGCTGACGCACAAAATGTAACACAATGCTGGCTTGTTCTGTTTGCTTTGTTCCACAGCCATGTTGGAGCCATGACTCCTATATCACCCAATAGAAGGGTCGGCGCAAGGTCTGCGAGTCTGCGCACACTTATCACACTAAGTAAATCAGGCATCCACAAATTCCAAAGACCAAGCAGCCCCGAGGGAACTGGTCGGAATAGTTTAGTCCCCGGAATTGGCTTTCACATGGCGCCACCCCCTGTCCCAGCCAAGGCGCGGGGCCGCTTTTCCGTGCTTTCCTTTCTGCAACAAACGAGCGGCCTGCGAAGAAGTCATCCACGGCCGTCATTTCGGAGATGTCATGAGATTTCGATGGAACAACCAAGGAATTGGGGACCGTTCGGGGTGCGTGCTGCGTCAGCACCCAGGTCGAGGTGCTACCCGAACTACCCCCGAGCTAATGTGCATTGACCATCCAATCCATTGACCCAGGATCAGCCGGATGCCCCCTCCCGAGGGTCCAAAGGATCTGGCCGGGCCACGGTGAGGAAACAAACAGGTGCAGACATCAGGACATGCAAAGACAAAGCAAAACCCATCAAGCAAACGAAACACAAACTCACAAAGAAAGCAAGCGAGCAAGCAAGCAAGCAAACAACAAGCAAGCAAACAAGCAAGACAAGCAAACGACTTCGCACTGCACATGTTTCGCACTCGTCAAACCTTATCTTCTTGGCATGTGAAAGTTCTTGCTTCACCTTCCCCCCATTGAAATTTTGCAGGAAGTCGGCACAAACTCACCTGCCGCTTGGCTTGATTCATTGGGTGGGAGGGCAGCCTAGTGGACCACCGAGAATCAACAGATTCCTCTCTAACAAGGCACGAACCTACCATGGTTTGGTGGGGTGTGGTTGGATTCCTCACCATATCATCTCTTACCAGGTCAACTCAGGCCATTCATGGTTGCGCCCTTCATCCGTGTGTCGGCCACATCAGTCAACACGGCCACTTCGGCGCGTCCTCGGTTCCGGTGGTTGGGGCCTTGAAGCGACAGCAGATGGCCTCCAACCTAGCGGCCTCCAAACAAATGTGGGTCTCCCACCTGCTTCCTGCTTCCAAACCAGCACCCAACAACTCCCAAGCACCAACCAGCAGCGGAGTATGGGTTTTCCAAGAAGACAGCTTTGGCGGACAGGTTTGACCTGAGACGGACATGAGACCCGCAGCTGGGTGAAGCACCTGCTCCCCACCTGCTCCAGCTGCTCCTGGAGTTGGGACTGAACTAATCTGAACTCTCTCATCGCATCACCCAGCTGTGTGCCACCTCGCCTTCTGGGCGAGGTCGTCGGCTGCCTGGAATGCAGGGAATGCAGTCCATTCCAAACCCACCAGCAGCAGGTCTTCAACCTCAAACTTTGCTGTCCCACTAACACCAAGAAAGACTCTCAAAGACTTCTCATTTCTTCCATTCACCTCCTATTCATACACTCCATTCACCTATTCACCTCCTCATTCCTTCAAATTCCATTCACCTGGCTGGGTGACGGGATATCCAAAAAAAAACGACTGGACCACCGGCTGAAAGACCGGAACCAGCAGCCCTCCCTCGCCTCTTCGAGGCCCTCCGCTACTTGTCCCAGCCGCCCGGTCAACGGGCGCGCGGGGTCCATCGCACCCAGCGCTCCTCCGGTCTCGTGGCCGGCGCCGTAGGCACACGAACGAGGAGTGGAGGCTCTATTGGTGCCGTAGTTGTTTTGGTTCCATTCTTTGTTTTTCTCCGGCAAGTGTGGTCATTTTTGAAAATCATGGCACCCCTCATAGATGCACACGATCTCTCCCGGAGAAGATACGGAATGTACATCCAGCCATCATCCACCACACACACCCTGGGGCATGTACGACAGCCGGGCGTATTTCATGCGCAAGTGCAACAGCCGGCCGTCCTTGCATGTAGCCTCAGCGATCTTGCGGGCTCAAGCAGTGCAAGTGACGACCACGTCTGGATGCCGCAGGTCTTCATCGATCCCTTTAAGTTGGGTCTATCCTAATACCTGTAATAGTGGATGATGATGGTTCAGTTGCAGGCCTCGTTCAAAAATCGTGATGTTCTTGTTTACTGACTGTTACAGGTAAGTTCGAGTTCGGACAAACCCTATATATATATATATACATATATCAGGACATATCAGGACCATCCACTGGGTGTCCTGGCTGACTGGGTGTCCTGGACTAGCCTACACTACTGGTTTTCATTGATCCCTCTAAGTACAGTGGTTTCACAGGTTCTCCATGGCACAAGTAGTTCCACCCCAAGGAGTCGCTGGTTTCGTGGACCCTCCCCGATTCTGTTCGACATGTAGGGCCCGGGAAAGGGGTGCCAGTGCCGAACCAAACATGACCTCTGTTTTCATAGGACAAACCAAAACAGATGTTGGGGTGGTATAGATCCAACATATGGAGCTCTAGGTCGTAGATTGCAATCTTCTGCAAAGATTCGAACCCCTGGCCGGCCCTGGCCTATATAGAACTTGGGCAGTTCCCACAATTCCCTGATCTGTTAGATCCAACGACTTTCCTACCAAAGTCGCCTCATTTCTCCCAACTTTCCACGAATCTCCGGTGGAAACCCGGCGTCACGCCGGTTTTGACCAAAACAACTCCGTTCGCAATGTGTGCAGAGACAAATTGGAACAATTTATTCCTTAACAAATCAATTAATCAAACAATTCAACTCATTTCTTACCATGCTAAACACTATGTGGTGAACATCAGCACCCTACTCTCTGAACCCGAACACGAAGTGGAATGGGATTTGGTTGAGAATCTGAGTCCTGCTACTGATGGGACATCTACTCTACAGGGGGAGAGATGTGACATCACCTTCCGACCTCGACATCTGCCCTGGCGGCCCTGGCTGGACATCTTTGCGACCACGCGTGCAATGGAGCGGAGGCACAGGCTGTGCTCCTTTCTGCACCACGAGGGCATACAGTATGCTCCATGCAGCTGTGAAGTGACAACATGCTCCATGCAGTTGCTATCAGCATGTGTGCGCAAGCCTACATGTCATGTCTGCTTCGGAGAGTCGTGTGAACTCACAGGAGGGTGCATGTTCATGGCTTTTGTCCAGTTTCCCTCTTCCCAGAACGAACAGTAAAACCTCTGCACCTTCGAGGCAGCCAACCCGGTCCATACAAGCGAAAGACCATCCCAGACTCAGTTTCAAGGTCTTGTGGCTCATCAGTCGAGACCCCGGAACCTCGTTGAAACCGGGAGTCGTCAACGTTGGACTGTTTCCTGTCCTGCAGCCTGCTCATGTTCTTCAAACAAACAAACAAACCGGAGAGTGGCCGTCCCTTAGATCCTCCAGTTGGTTCGGTCACGGTCACAGGGAATCACGGTCCTTCAGTCACGAACTGAAGAAGTTGGAACATCTATACCCGTTCGGGCTCGTGGTCTACCTCCGTGAACGGAAGATTGGGGTGGGTAGCAAGGGGGTCCAGCCACCGAACCTGAGGATATGGTTGGAGCCCTAGGGATCATACGCATGTCTTACTGTCCCAAAAGTCTTCCGCGCGTTTTCTACCTCGAAAAGACTGCACGCAGTCCGAGTCCCGGCGCTGTCCTGTCCTCCAGGGCGCTGGTGCTGGCGCTAGCACCGCTAAGCTCAGAGCAACTCCTGGCCATGAAGGCGATGGCCATGCTACCAAGCACAAATGGAAATCCTCCCAAGACTGACATTGGATTCACGGTGATTGGAGACACTGCCATCTGTTTTTGGTGCCAGGAGGGTCCAAATTCCTTCTGAAAAGGTATCTTGGGTTCCTAGGGATAGAAACGAACAAACAACAACCATTAGTAGAACATCATCTTCCAAACGCAGAAGCGGGTCGTTTGATGTAGATGTTGTGCTTGTGTTTGCAAAGGGCACTTTGTACCCCACAAGATCGCGTGCTGCTACTACTTTCCACAGGACCCTCCCCCTACTGGCTCAGCATTATATAATGTAAAATGCTGTGAGCACCTCTCCAGTGGGAGACATATCAATTGTGATGCTTAAAAAAACAATCCAACACGTCATTAAAACAACACATAATATGCTAAGGATATATCTCAGGCATCGGTGGAGGGTGTTCGCCAATCGGTGAGGCAATGCAGCTGTTTTCAAATTCCTCGACGTCTTTTCTTGGCTTCGGTGCTTGTGGATGAATTTGGCTGAAATCAGGGCACAATGGCCTCTCGGCAAAGAACATTGCCATTCGTTCTTCTTTGATAGGAAAAGACCTTTGAGTTGGTCACTCAGGCTCTAGGTATATTACACTAAGCTGTCACAGAACTTGTCATACTGGATCCAAATAGAGGTCGGTGGCACCTGGGCATTAGCCCATTCTATTATGCGATATTATACTAGGTTTGGGGGCCACGAAGGACCACGGACTGCTGTCCCGCACAAGCAAGGAAGTACTGGAGGATTAGAAAATATACGCCAAAGGCCACCTGAACTAGACATCGAATCTGGAACTTGGTGCATCTGCCAGGGGCTGGTCGTACATACTCCAGTAGTTGAACCCCCCTTGGCACCTACCCCAATCACCCTTCTTTTTGGATGTGCTTGGAGCCCAGTGAGACCAGTGTCGTTCCCTCAGCCACCGGCCGCTCCGGGCGTCCGTGTTCCGGTTCTCCTCGTCGCGATGCCCGTCAGCCAACGGAGGAAGGCCGAAAACCTCGCGCGAAGGGATGGAGGGCAAAGAAGCTGGGCTGTGCTGGGCCTCTGCACACATTGGTTGATCTGTGGCAAGCGCACATCTTCTGTCTGTTTCACAGGGAGAAGCAATCGTCATTCATACTGGATCCAAGTGGTACCTAATACAGCTTCAGCTTTTTGCAGGAACGACCCGAAAGGAACGCCGCGTGAAGCTTCCGGATAGACTTCCCAAGCGTGCCAGGTGGAGAAGTCGGACCACTGCAGAAGCGGAGCAAGTCTCAATGTCGAAACAGAAAGCACGACTGCGGGAACAAGCGCTCTAGGGTACTTCCATGCCACTTCCGATGCTGACAGATTCTTGAATTAGGTGCTCAGCTAGTCATGCCTCACATAGCTCAGGAATGCTCAGGATGCAGGTGCAGTTCTATGTCTTGTACAGGCGCTAGGACCGCTAGGATCTCCCTTAGCTTGTGTTCCGGGGCAAGTCGATCACAACGAGTTGCTGAGCACGTTGTACGTTGCGTTCTGCACAGTATGTTGTATCTCCCAACTTCAGGTCGATTTGTGCGTCGGTGTGGCATAGTTGGGGAATGCCTTGTCCGGTTGCCGCGTCTGAACATCTAATGCACATATTATACTCAGACACTCCATGGGACTGCCATATATGCCTACATTCACCCCTCAAACCACCCCAATGTAGGCATATATGGCATACATGGAGTGTCTGGGATATACACTCCATGGGACTGGCATAGATGTGCCAATCAATGGACCCCTTTTCAACCACCCCAATTGGTCGGCATATATCATATATGGCATACATGGAGCGTCTGGGTATTATATACATGCATCGTATGTATGTAGTATGTATGTATGTATGTATGTATGTATGTATGTATGTATGTATGTA
>CAXAMN010021284.1:764484-857464 GCA_963970005.1 Durusdinium trenchii | reverse complement strand
TGTATGTATGTATGTATGTATGTATGTATGTATGTATGTATGTATGTGTGTGTATGTATGTATGTATGTATGTATATATATATTTATTGGGTCTATCCTAATTTTAATACATGTAACAGTGGATGAAAATGGTTTGTAAAGGCCTTGTTCAAAAATAGTGATGTTCTTGTTTACTGACTGTTACAGGTAAGAACGGACAAACCCAATATATATATATATACATCTCAGGACCATCCACTGGGTGTCCAATGACTGGGTGTCCTGGCTGGGCTTTCCAACTGCAGTACTTGCTTGCAGGACGCTCGCACAGAAGAAAGCTCGTACAGGAGTGCAGGACGCTCGCACCCTTCACATCAAGAGGCTGGTGATTTGGCTCCCTCACTATTCCTTAAAAGGATCTTTGTTGGGGCGCGAAAAGGCGGCAGCTGGGTAAAACCACGCAAACACCACACCTTCAGCTGTGCAGCGATTTCTAGTGGCAGCCATAACCTGCCTCCAAGAAAGGAGTCACTTTCTATCTTTGCACTGTACTCACACATGGTGGGTGGTTTCCCAGCAGAAAAACAAATAAACAACATGTGAGTCATTTGATGATCGCCCAAAAGGCTGAAAACATGAAACCAAGCATTGTTCCACCCGCCAAGCAAGCGCTTGATCCATCCGACGGGGTGCCTGAAATAGGTCTCCGTGCATCTCCAAGTCATAACACTTCTTTAAGTCTTTCCTCATTGTAGATGTGAGACCGTGCACCGACGCAACATCTCCATGAGTCCAAGGAGTGATGTACGTAGAATCCGTGGAATCCAAAGAACATCCAACATAGCTTGTAGATATTTGTAGACCTCATGCTTCCTGTCCAACATGAACTTGCAGTAACGTTTCGATCCCTCGTCTTAGACTCAAACATTCATCCCAGAAGGTGGACGATCTCGAGCACACCGCGCACGTTGTCCCTACGTCCCACCTTTCGAGGCTGCTGCAAAGGGCCCATTCCCCATGCTGCCTGGCCCGCTCCGGGTCCAACTTGAAGTCTTCGACTCGTTGAACTATAGTAAGCTTCTTGCTGCTTGCTACTACTAGTATACTAGTATACAGTATATACTAATTAATGCCCTCGCTACTAGTATACTAATGTCCGAACGTTACGGTTCCTAGCATTCGTTCGTCATACCGGGCGAACGCGGTGTCCAACACCGATGCACCGAACCCACGACGGGTGCCAGATGGCCAGTTGGTTTCGCCGGACGGTTTCCAAAGACCAAAGAGATGGATTTGTTGTTCCACCTCCGTGATGATTTCAAGGAGTGGAAGGGTGTGTAGAGAGAGAGAGACCTCCCAACAAATAGGTCTACAGTATTTCACAGTAGTCTGTTTTTTGGGGTCCCTTGAGGGGTCTTTGGGAGGGATCTCGCTTAAACACCGGTCGGCTCATAGCAATCAGCCTTGGCTGCTTGGGTGGCGAGCTCCACTCTGAAAATAAAAACAATAAGACACCCTCCAAGAGCTGGAGAATACTAAGCACATACTGAGGAGCACATACACACTACTATAAATCAAAAACAAAACAATAAAAACTAAAAGAACTAAAGCAATGACACAAGACAAAGACCACATGCACATGCTAGCAACACACTCAGGCAGTACACTAAAAGAAATAACATCATTAAAAAACAACAACAACTATACTTTTCCAAAGAAACCATATACAATCATATACACAAGACCTGAGAGAAAAAAACAAACATTGCCTGACATCACGCTAAGAACTGTTGTGGATCCACACAAGGACCAATCAAAGGACACTTTTTGGTGGGACAAGAGGAGGCCAATAGGAGGTCCAATGTGTTTTTATGTTTGAGGTAATTACCCAAACTCAAGCACTGTGGTGGTGCAACACACACACGTATATATATATATATATATCATATAGACTCCTCCACTTGACCTCCCTTTTGAAAGGCCATAGTTTTGGAGAGTTGATCCTCCAACACAGTGGTCACTCAGCTTCTAGGCATAATATACAAATTTATACACGATTTTATATATAAACATGTTTTGCAGGCAACGGGGCCCTGTGGACATACTCCAAAGGTAGCTGTAACCGTTAAGCAAACTTTGCAGAATTGCTCTTGCACTCAGCAGTCGCGGCATGTCACTGCCGACCAGCTGAATTGATTGTTCGATGTGCTTTTTCCGCATCCTTGTCGGCTAAGCCTCCTGCAACACGCGAACAACGTCAAGAAAGCCGAGGCCAGCTGCTAGGTCCGAAGCAGTTGCACCTGAACATAGCATTTTTGCATCTTTGTCAGCTCCAGCCTCGAGCAACAGCTGCACAACGTCAAAGTACCCACCCTTAGCTGCAAAGTGCAAAGCAGTTGCACCATCTTCCTTTGCTGCATCTATGTCAGCTCCAGCCTCAAGCAACAGCTGCACAACTTCAAAGTACCCACCCTCAGCTGCAAGGTGCAAAGCAGTTGCGCCATGTTCCTTTGCTGCATCCATGTCAGCTCCAGCCTCAAGCAATAGCTTCACAACTTCAAAGTACCCACCCTCAGCTGCAAAGTGCAAAGCAGTTGTGCCATCTTCCTTTGCTGCATCCATGTCAGCTCCGGCCTCTAGCAAGACCAGCATGACTTCAGCGTGGCCCTTTTCAGCTGCAACATTCAACGCAGTTGCACCATTTGCTTTTACTGCATCTTTGTAGGCTTCGGCCTCCAGCAACAGCCGCACAACTTCAAAGCTGCCATTCCTCGCTGCAAAATGCAAAGCTGTTGCACCACTTTCGTCCGCTGCGTCCTTCTCAACTTGAGCCTCGAGCAACCGCTGGACAGCTTGATAATGGTCAAAACTGGCTGCAAGGTGCAAAGCAGTTGAACTACTTCTCGTGTCTGTTGCATCCTTGTTAACTCCCGCCTCCAGCAACACCCGCATGACTTCGGTGTGACCCTGTGCCGCTGCAACATGCAACGCAGTCGCACCATTTGCCTTTGCTGCATCTTTTTCAGCTCCAGCTGCCAGCAATAGCCGCACAACTTCCAAGTGGCCATTCAAGGCTGCATCATGCAAAGCGGTTGCACCACTTGCCTTTGCTGCATCTTTGTCAGCTCCAGCCTGCAGCAACAGCCGCAAAATTTCAACTCTGCCCCGACAAGCTGCAACGTGCAAAGCAGTTGAACCAGTCAGGAGTCTGCTGCATCTGTGTTAGCTTGAGCCTCTAGCAACCGCTGAACAACTTGATAGTGGCCATAACGGGCTGCAAGGTGCAAAGCCGTTGAAGCAGTTCTCATGTCTGCTGCATCCTTATTGGCTCCAGCCTCCAGCAACACCCGCGCAACTTCATGGTGGCCCTTTTCAGCTGCAGCATGCAAAGCAGTTTCACCATTTGGTTTTGTTGCATTCTTGTCGGCTCCAGCCTCCAGCAACAGCTGCACAACCTCAAAGTTGCCAGATCCAGCTGCATAGTGAATAGGAGCTAGCCGACCGGCACCCCTGTCGTTTGGATCATGTGGTCTTTGAAGCAAACGTTCAACTTCTCTCACGCTGCTTAACTGTTGGCAACGGCACGCTTCCAGAAGTGCCCCATCAGCAGGCACAAATCCCACAAATACCAACTGAACACTTTGTAGGTCTGTCAAAGGAAGGTCTTCCTGCAATTCCTGAGGATGTTCACCGAAGAGTCTTTGCCGAAAAATGGAATATCCCGTTTGAGCTGCAATGAAGTGCTTCAAGTCTATGACCAACTTTCCACCAGCCACCATTTGCCTCAACTCATCCTGATTCACAGGGAGGAGTGCACCAGACGCAAGACGAATCTGGACCATAGGCTCTCACATGCTGCACCAAGAGTGCCCAGGGCCTAGGCAAACCTACTTCGAGCCAGCCTCATGGAAAGAATTCTATCAGCAAACAATAAACGCATATTACACTATAAGTTCTTTCATCAACTGAAGTATAGGAACTATCTCAGCAATCACTTGCTGTCATTGACTTGGCCGAAGCCAGTATTTGATCCATGTCACCAATGGACTGTGTCACCAGTGCCGCTGACCCGAAGGTGTGTGTCCAAACTGCGCAATCCACACTTTCAGGGGCCGATCGGTGGTGTTGGGAACAAATGAACATATATAGACCCTATGATAGGCGATAGGAGGGTCCAAGCACCTTCTGAGAAGGAATGTGGATCCCTGGAGAAGGTAAGTAGCATCAAAGATTATCCAACATGGATGACACCGATCTGGTATTCAGTTGTTATCTAGTGATATATTATCTTTATTCAATCGTGCCTGAACTGGTGTTTCATTTTTTTATGCTTACTTTCATAATCTTTCATATATAAAGCGTTTAGGTAAGGGTCGGGGTAATCTTGAATGATCTTGACATATCCACATGACGGCCACGGTACCGGTTGCCCTCTTCAGGGTCTTCCCGCGGCGTCCGCCGCACGTTTGCCACAAGCATTGCCGTATATCTGGTCAAACCGGCCATGGAGCGGACATAAGATCCCCCCTGTAGCTTGATTGTAGCGCAAAGGGTTTCTAGGTCGGAACTGCAACAACGAAGTTTGACCATCGAACGGTCAAACTGCTTTCGGGGCAGCAACAAATGCTTCAATCGCATCAAGTCTGGCTAGAGTGTATATGAACCACGGTTCAAGGATCTCAAAGACTAAGATATATCAAGTCTAAGATATATGCACGGTTCAAGGATCCGAGGCTCAACGCAAACTCGCGTTCACTCTCATCTCTCAAGACCCTCCCGAGCCTCTGCACACCCTCGACACGGGGTGAATCTCCAAATACAATCTCAAACCATCCACCAAGCGAAACAATAACTCAAAGCCCAACCTCATCACCCAGGAATATACCTTACTAAATAATCCTAAATGACTACTATACTAGCAAGAAGCTACGTACGTAGCTAGCAAAAGGCTACTACTAGTAGCAGCTAGTGGCCCAAACGGTGCTTTTTCCCGGTCACCGCCCGGTCCTCCCTCCGGTCCGCCCGGTCCGTCCGCCTCACCGTCCACTCGGGTGCACTCTGCAGGAGCTCGCCCAACTCGCAGGCCCAGGACTGCCAGGATGAGACGAGGTAGCTAGGTCCGCTAGGTAGCTACTGGTACTAGTACTCTACCAGCCAGGTGACGGAGAGCGAAGACGCTTCTTCCAGAAAGCTCCCACGAATGATCACTCATGATTTAGGATCCTCGATTTTGAGGGAATACTGTTCAGCCAATCTACTTGACACCCGTCTTTTTCATGTCAAAGCCGGTGACGTCAGGGTCGCTTTGTCGACATTGCTCGACTCGGGGAGCCCGATGGGTCCATCCACCGTCCACGTAAGCAGGGCACGGTCCGTGGCAGGACAGACTGCCACCTGAGTCTGGTGGCAGTCTGAAGATGCAACCTGGCATCTTGGCACATCGACACTCGAAAATCTGGAGGATGATGTACTACCATGTACGTCCCATGCGCTAGCTATTGCGCTGAGCTGAGGATGTGTAACTAGCACCGTGAACAAGGACGCCGGGGACGGTACGGTCGGCATATCGAACATCCAAATCGACGACGTAGCAGACCGATGTATGCGTTTGATGTATAGAATTCGTGGTCCCCAAAGAGCATTCGTGGCAGTGTCTAATACATGTTTGGATGGGGATCTACGATCTACTTGTCTATCTATTTTTTTTGGGGTCTATATAGAACCATGCGTGTGAACATCAATTCATACCCCTAAATAGGACAGGTTTGCATAGGATTGGAAATGAACATTTGACATTCACCTTTTGGCACATTATCACCGGTGATCATCATAGAATTGCTCATCAATTCGGATATTATCATTTATTGTCACCTTTCCAACATTTGTGTGCACCTTTCCATCATTATCCATCAACGGCTTCAGCTTTCCATCATGTGTCTAACTTCTTTCTGTGCAGTTTATTGTCTTGACATACTTTGCTATTAAAAAACAACTATTCTGCCTTTAGCATCCTTTAGCTTATTAATGCTTCTTGCACAGTCCCAGCTTCTGACTCTGTAGTGTATTTCACAGCTGCCAGTTGCTGTCCGTCTGCTGCCACAGTTTAGTTGTGTTTTGTGTTCCATTTTGAGGCTCTACTCCCATCTAGGCTGTTTCTTCTCACAGTTTTGACCCGTTTCAATCTTTTGGCCATACTTTCGTGACGTGGCTAGTATGTCGTCATATGAACTGGGACTGGTTGACCTGAGAAATCTTAACACAGTTAAACATGTTGATCAAAATCTCACATTTGTCATATTCATGCATTCCAAGACTGATTTCGAACACAACTCCAATCTTTATTACACATCTGATGCAGGGTATCCATAGTACCATAGTGTTACTGAACAATGATGTATAAGTACCACATCCACCAATCTCCACAAAACGTCGATCCCTACCCACAAACTCCCAGGAGACCCGGTCGCCACCTCCGCCGCAACCAGGACCGCACCCTTCTGCGCGCTGCTGTTGAAGGGCTCCGGTGCCAATAAGGCCTCCATGCTGGAGTGAATCATGTCCGGCCTTGGGAATAAAGTAGAGGGGTCGGTGCCTAACACCACATGGTTACTACACCACTTGGGTGTCTATCCCCTCTATTCATCGTCCCATCGTCCCTGCCGTGGGGGGAGGGTCAGGCAGTTCGGCCGGTCAGGGTTCGCATCTCGGGCCTCGCAGCGCATGGTCGGCTCCAGGTTCCGCAACAAGTTCCGCACCTGGATGGTGGTTTTTGCTATGGCTATAGATGGTCTATAGATGGTCTATGGGTATAGATGGTCAAGGGGCTTGACCTAGACTACTAGAGTCTACAGCTCGCAGCTTCGTGGCAAGAGAAGGGGTATACCCCCCTTCTCTTGGGCATGGATGAAGTACAGCGGTTCTAATTCCTCAAAGCTTGATGCACTAATGACTACGTGGAAGCGCAAATGACTTTCGTTGACACTATGGCTGCCTAGCGGCAAGGGGTGTTTTTGATGCATGGTGAGTATTTTCTGCACCATGATGTCTGCTTTCACGCAAAGGCTCTTCAAGACTGCCCTTGCATTGTTCCCCTACCATGCCCAGCTGTATGTACTTAAGCTTAACCTTTGCGTTTCATGGTCTCTACTTCAACTTCAAGGCCTTGTGCTGTCTGGTTTTGCCTTCACCATGCCAGCGTAAATGAAGTCTAGCTGACTGAACAAGGAGTCTTCCTCGCCACAAGGAGTCGAACACCAAGAATGAAACGAACAAGAGGACTCGTATTTCACAGCCCTCTCCCGAAAGAACAAGAGAATCCTGTCTCCTTGAAAGGCAACTATGGGTTGTAGTTACTTGGAAGGCTTTGCCACGGCCCTCGCATAATGGCATCTCATGGTAGTCCAGGAACAGGTGAGCAGCCACCCTGTTCAGGAGCTTTTGCCTATGAATGGCTGCAAGACGTGGCATTCTTTGCGCTCTTGGCTGCCGGAAACGCACTGGAAGCAGCTCCAGAAGCCGCTGCTTAAGCAAATGTTACCCACCCATAGACGCCCCCCTGACCACCACCCTTTGGGTGGTGGTATGTTGGATGTGGAGAAGCCGATGGCTGGGCTAATGGCTCCGGGGCTCAAATCCTGAGGGTCCCACCATGGCCGGGGCACTCTTGGGTAATGCATTTGGCAAGTCCTGGCAGGTTTGTGCAGATACGCCAGGTGTTGCGAAGCCAGGACGCGTCTGACTCACCAAACACGCATAGTTTATCATATTCCCCAGGTTTGGAGCTTCACCCTGTTCGGGACACATGAAGCAAATCACCGAAGCCCAAAAAACCCGGCGATACCGACTCCTTCGGACCGGTTTTTTTGCGGTTTGGGACGGCACTCGGTGCTTCCGCAACGCGTGGGCAACGCGTGGCACCAAGGTCAAGCCGGTCAAGCGACGCATGGACGTTGTTCTCACGGCAGAAAGGACCGGACCATGGTCTTCGGACAGGTCTTTGGAAAGACCCAAAGCATTTCAGCTTAGCTGGTTGGTTCTGGAGACTGGAAATGAGTAGTAGAATGTCCTGTCATGAGTTCCATTGAGGCTTAAGGCTCCGGTGGAGGCTTAAGCCTCACACACGACGACACAGGACACATGGCAGTCCCATGAGGCGTGTCTGGGTATCATATATGGAGCACGAAGCTCAGACTGGGTTCTAACAATAACCATATCTATCTTCTATAGAATACTATTGGATCTCTTTATAATCTAAAAATACTATCCTGAAGATTCATCATCATGAATCTTTCCAGTTGTTCTCGGTGTTTGCCTACTTTTCTCAAAACTCGATGGCTTTTGAGTGCCAAACAACTGGAACTACTTAAACTCCTGGTTTTTGGAGATGTTCAGGGTGTGAATGTTTGTGAGTGTACGCAACGGCCCTCGTCGATGATCCATTCCTTGGCTCAAGACTGGTGGCCATGCGGCTTGGGGTTTGCAGCCGATACTGGGCTCAATTTTCCTCGCGGTCTTTGACACAGGTCTGTGTGTGTAAAATGGCAATTTTCCTCTTGGGTTGGCCAAGGACGGGGCCATGATGCAAGAAATGCAGGCCCAGATGAACACCGATTTGGGGCCCGCATTTCTTGCATCATGGCCCCGTCCTTGGCCAACCCAAGAGGAAAATTGCCAGTGTAAAACCCATCGATGGTGGCTTGTATATAAGTTTTGAGAAAAGTAGGTAAACACCGAGAACAACTGGAAAGATTCATGATGATGAATCTTCAGGAAAGCTTAAGTAGCTTACTTCAGGTACCTTGAGTTGTGATATCGGATATCACTATTTTTTGTTTTAGTGGCTTGTGCTTCCCGCAACTAAGGAAACATGGCGCCAATGGGGTTGACTGGGGAAGCACGTTGACACCTAGCTTCTTGCATGCAAAGGGCTGTTGAGGGCACACTGTCACTATCAGACCACGCCGTCACTGTTAGGAGATATGTGTTCGTCATGTCTGTACACCTGGCCATCCAAACATGGGTCAACATTTGGCAGCAACATTCAGCAGCCTAGGCTGTGGTTGGCAGCGGTGGCATCTCCATCTTTGGATCTTAAGGTACGCTGCCCGCTTGGAGCGCTGGGTGTTTGGTTGTTTTGGGGTTTTGTCACTGCGCGTGGTTCTTGGAGCGGTGGGGGTTTGTGGGCCTTGTCGCTGTGCATGGACCATTGTGATGGTGCACAAGTATGCATTACTGCAGGCATGCATGGATATGTATGCTTCTCATAGTCCCTTTTTGGCCCAAAGTGAGTGCAGCTCTTTGTTCGTTGAAACCATGCCTAAAAGAGAGCCTGGTACAAATTTAGCCGGTGATTGGGAGAAGGATGAAGACATCCGTCTTTGTGCGCGGGAACTGCAAGCCGCAACTGGGTTCCTTTATAACATGTTAGTCAATCTTCTGCG
Source organism: Durusdinium trenchii (assembly GCA_963970005.1). NCBI lineage: Eukaryota > Dinophyceae > Suessiales > Symbiodiniaceae > Durusdinium > Durusdinium trenchii. The sequence goes on along the minus strand of CAXAMN010021284.1, from coordinate 848,045 downwards.
TAGTGATTTGAGGCAACTCCTCACATGTCTTCACGTTGCAGGGACTGTGGTCTCACGCATGTGGAGTGTCCTAGGTGAAGGTGGAAGGCGACGTCGTTACCAGAGACAGTCTCTGCAACAACGCCAAAGTTCTCGAACTTGCCATCAACAGAATTGGAAGCAGGGTTAGCGTTGATGTGATCCACATGCACCTGATGGCACTATATCACTACATGGATGTGCCCATTCAGAGTTCAGTCCTCAAATCCTCAAAAAAAAGAATCACCATGTTTCAGCTATGTCAGCTATGTAGATCCACAAGACATTGACCCTCGCTTTCCCCACTCAGTTTGTACCTATCTCCGTGCTAAGGTGGAGTTTGCCATACCCAAGCCTGGGTATTGAAAAAATGCATGTCGATCTACAACGACATTTGTCGCCGTGTGCATTTGCCCCGAGAGCCTGCATTACGAACTCTGATGGCCAATACTGGTATCGACTTGTCCCTCTACGGATCTTCTTCCATGGAAGAGTTGGGGGATGGGCAGGATCAGGAGGAAGGGCATGAAAGCGAGGGTGAAGTTGAAGAGGATCCATGTACCCAAGCTCCCATGTTAATCATAGGGTTGAATCCTGCTGTCCAAACTGTGCAGTTTGTTTCCGGCTTCGAAACTCAGGTATTGAAGATGCTGACCAACCTGCTGGTGGCGGTGATCCAGTTCAAGAAGCCCCACCCCCAGAAAAGGTGGAGACTCCGAATGAGCCATGACTGCACCACGTTTTCTTTGCATGTGCATGCATGCGCTACAGTATGAACCCGGCTGCAAGGAAGAGATTGGTGATGGACGAAAACCAGATGTTCATGAAGAAGCTTCTTGTCTTGGATCAAAAGATCGCTGTAAAGCATATGCGTAGTTGGCCCTGTTTATTCTACGGCGCCGCCTTCCCGTTTCCAAGCCAAGGTTCGTGCTCTGGAGGCCGCTGCCAAGCCATCGCCAGAGCTGTCCGAGGCTTTGGGCAATCCGAGTGGTCTGATGGATCCACCTCCAGGCAGGAAAACATCAGAATCGCACCAAAAATTTCCACCAAATCCTTTGGGATGTCATTCTTGTATGCATGGACATCCCTATTCATGAAATAGGCCAAATGGTCGAGATGGAGCAACCACCGTCACAGAATGACATGGACAGACTTCAAGCTCTCCAAAAGCTTCAGGGGTTGCTACTGCTACTTACCGAGCTGAATCACACGCAAAGGATCAAGGCGCAACAGGAAGAAAAGGAATTCAACAAAATGAGTAGCCTGTTTGCAACCTGGAAATGAGGTAACTCGATCATCACTTTTTTGCGCACGTTTCTATGATCCATATGTTTTCGTTTTGAAGCTCGCTCGATATAAGGCAATGACATCGACAACGTCGAGACGCAGCTATTGGACGGCGGTGGTGCTGGCTGTGTTTCATTGGGTGGGGAACCAGGGGCAGTGGGAGACAACAGCAAGCCAGAAAGGACTGGCGCTCCACCAGCTGAGCCAGAACCAACATCACCTGAGGCACCAAAAGAGAGCACTGCAGGCAGAGTACCAGAGACACATGAAACAACGCAGAGCAAACAGGAAGCAAATGAGCAAACATCAGGCAGCACGCAAGCGAGCATCAGCAATGTCGCAGGCAGTCAACAAGTCACGCACTCCACCAGAACAAGCCCAGAAGATTCCACCAAGCAATTCAAGCTAACTATGTCCCAGGTACAGATCTTCGAGAAGATTCAAGAGTTCACAGGCCCCTGCAATCTACCCCAGGTGACTACGATTGTTGGGACCCAGTCATCCAACAAGCGGGGAGGGGCGTTGTCGGAGGTACAACTGACACGGAGGGAGAGGAGAGAGAAAAGGAGACAGGAGGATGGCAAGGGTGAGGTGGAGAAACCTGACGGTTGGGACAACTCAAGAACGATCGATCCAAGCACACAACAACCTCCGAAGAAGAGAGGCAGAAAACCCAAGAACCAGGCAGAGGAAGAGGCAGAGGGAGAGGGAGAGGCCAAGGCAAGGAGCCAGAAAGTGAAGTCAAAGGCTAAGGCAAAGGCTACTAGGGCTACTCAGGCAAAAGCTTCACCCAAGAAGCGCGAAAAGAAGAAGGCGTCGCCTAAGAAGACACCAGCGCCAAAGCCGAAGGCATCTCGCAAGAGGCAGGCAGGGGACCAGGACCAGGATGAGGCTAAGGCTGAGAAAAAGAAGCTATTGTCAAGGAAATCGGCTGCCTATCACAAGGCTTTCAGGGCTGCCAAGGAGAAGGGCAATGACGAAGAGAAATGCAAGCAGTTGGCAAAAGCTGTACTTAATCTGCACACTTGGGGTATGGTTTTTTGTAGTTGAAATGTGCTGCACATATGTTTGCATATATGCAGTTGAGCTTGTTTGCAACCATAACTAACATATGACCGATCAAGGCATACGCTGAAACCAAGTGATGGTGGTGGTGGAGACCTTTCCTCACTACACCTTTTGTCGTGATGCATTCCGGGTACACGTGAAGCCGCTGGGTAGGCCTTGTAGGCTAGCAATTGTGTGGGGTGTAGCTGCCATAGCTATGAGCAACCTGTCTCATACACAGGCGGTTCAGTGGGTGAGCTAGCTGTGCATTAGACCCTAGCTGGCGATTGATCCTGGATGTGCAAAAAGACCGCGAAAGGGAATCCACAGCTCACTTTTATTACTTACATGCCAGCCGTCGCATCAAGCCCTCGCAGGTGCGAGCTATGGTCAAGACCTTCGACAAGTTTGCGACAAGAGCGGCATCCTCATGTCTACCTGGCTTTCTTTTATTCTGCCAGACCCTGGCCGGGGTTTGTAGGTCGGATGCCAGCTCGATTTCAATCCCTATACAAGTGATGCTCGAAACGACTCCTTGCCTCAAACCGTTGTAGCCATCTTTTTGCTGGTGCAGGGTAGAGCCATTTGTCCTGCAAGTGTCAACAATGCCTGCTTCAACTGAGCAAGCTAAGCAATGGAAGGGGGTTCCAAGAAAGGAAAGCCTTTTGCTTTCTTTGGCCCACCTTAGTGCACCGAAAGCGTGGGTCTTATTACAATAAAGCAGTCACACAGTCATGCATGAATATCTAAATACCTTCATGCTGCCCCTCACGTGCCGATTGGCCCAGGTACTACTCGGTATCGTGCTCCTGCTGAGCTTCATTCAGAGCGTTGACTTGGACCAGCGGTTCTCAATGCTTGAGTTCTTTTCAGGGGAGGGGAACGTGAACAACGCATTCCGAGCGACCAACATGTACCAAGTTGGGTCCTTTGAGATCCAGGATTCACCATCTATGGATTTTTTATCCCCTGGTGGGTTTGCGTAACTCGTTGGCAATCGATAGAATTGTCCCAGAAAATTTCCTGGCTGAATAGATATCGATCTTTTGATACTCTAGAATTTGCACATCTATAGGCTAGCTCTGATGATGGCAGCGCAGTCGTCCCCTGGTGCACTACATCTTCTAGCTCCAGTGTGTTCCAGCTGGACAAGAATATCACGAGGAACTTCATGGCGTACCGCCATCAATGTATTTGGCGATCTAACCAACAGCTGGGTATGCAATGCAAATCTCATGATCAGTAGGCCAGGTTGACAGTCACTCACATAAGATCTATATCATGCCATGGTCATTTCGGTTATCAAACTAGCATGTACTGCGTCAGGTTGGTGGTATTGCTATTGGTTTCCCTTGCCACCCATGCGACGTTCCTGGTCGAACAGCCGGAGGGATCTGCGGATGTGTTTCCCCATCATCCCAGATTCAGCTGGTTTTGTAACCGGCTTTGTTACGCACCTCCGCTGCAGTTTCCTAGCTGTCCAATGTCAAGGCCATCCCCAAATAACATGTCGGACAGTTGCGGCCTCCTCAGGTCTGGCGAAACTCGTTCTGGATGATGCATCATGGAAGCAAGAGTCCTAAGCGGACATGCGTGTGGTCGAACCGGAGGGAACTGGTCAAAAGACTTGTCCTCATCTTAGCTGGATGGTTTCTTGACAGTTTTTTTTAGCCTACACAAAGAGCTAGTTGTTGTTGAAACCCATTGCTCAGGATAAAGGCAAGCTGGACAAGAAGACTCGTGTGAGAAAAACAAAGATCAAAACGACCCGTTCTGGACTTAGCCTGAGCCAGTTTCCAATCTCTAACCTGTTCCAAGCCATGTGACTTCAGGCAAATACACCAAAGCTGACGGAACCACAGGGTTTTGTGGGAGTTGCGGTTTGAAATGCACGCAGCCAGAAACTTAGATTAGAAATGAAACCATGCATGCAACCTGCTTCAGCCTCACCACTTAAATACTTTATATATGAATGTTTTGGGGTTCTGCCTTGTACTAAGGGAATACCCAAAGGGCTTGGGGAAGGCCCTTGTGAAGATGTACCGGGAGTTGAACATACCAGAAGCTCCCCTTGCCTGCCTCCGTCAGAAAGCTGATATCGCCTACACTTCTGATTTGCAGCTGTTCAACAGCCTTCCAATGGGGGACACCTGGCCTGACGCGTCCCTCAAGGATGTATACCTCTACCTCTGGAAGTTCAACAAAGTGAAGGTGCCCAAGGAGTGGGCGTCAACCCTCGTCCAATTCACCAAGGAGCTTCGGGCCGCAACTTGGCTTTTGTTTCTCCTGGGGCGCTGGGTCATGTCGAGCCCATCGATTGGCAATGCAACTCGACCCAAGGTACATGATGATGATCCTTTTGGTCTTGGCCTTCCAAATTTGGAATTATTGGACTAATTCGGAGCTTTGTAGAGCCTGCAGGTTTTTTCACACGATCTGGCAGTGGATAGTCAGAATCCTAAAAAAATCAACCAAAACTACCCGCAAAAAACCCGCAAATATCCGCAAAAAACCCGCAAATACCCGCAAAAACCCGCAAATCCCAAAATGACGGATTTCAGTATTTGATGGTTGTCTATGTTCAGAGGTCACCACTGCCATAGCGTGTGAGTAGCGTACCACGTGTGCAATTAGAACCGCCGACGCCCACTCGCATCATCTAAAAGACATCTTATATGTATCTAGAGTGCCCTGCGTTCTTTTTGTCAAGTTGGAGTTCCATACACACTCGTGAAGGTGGAACAATCTCATGTAACCATATGTAACCAGAAGTTGGCTCTGTTTACGTGTAAGGGGCCATGTCTGGACTCACTGAGACGGTGTCACGAGCTAGCTTTGAGGGAGGTATGATGGCAGTGAACCACCAGCTGCTGTCCTCGGTAGAGATCAATGATATGATCCGTGCACCTTGGAAGCGCCGGTTGGTGCGTTATCCGTTCATGTTGGGAGGGTGTTTTTGTAGCTAACCGCGTGAATGACTGACACAGCCAAGTCTGCTTCTGCGGCTGTGGCACAATTGCAATCTCAGCTTGGACTTCAGACTGGAGGATCGCCTCAGGAGGGACAACGTGCCATGTCTTTGTCAAACTGCACATGCACTTGTTTTAGTTCGTTGGGGATGTGGTGTCTAGAGTCTAAGGTGAGCTTTTTCAGCAACCTGTGGTGGCTGGAACCTTTGCTCCTGGTTTGCCTCAACCAGAAGATCCCCAAATCTTCTCACGTGCGACTGTGCCCATGTTTGACCTCACTTCCCCTGATGCATCGCAGCGACGTGCCCAATACCAGAGCCGACCAGGTGCTCCACACCAAGGTGATGAGACCTTGGACTTTGGCCGTATCAGCCATGATGGTGTTGGGAATGGTCGTGACTCAAACGCGGGGAACAGATTTGTCAGCGCCACTCTACCAGACACTATCCCAGAGGAGGAGGATCTTTTTGGGGATGGGGGCAAGGAAGAACAGGTGGTGGAAGCGCCACCACCACCGGCTGCCCGTGCACAGTCCCCTCCACCACCCCCACCAGCCCCAGAATCAGAAGACAAAACGAGCATCTATGAAGGAGGTCTCTACTGGAAGTTTCTTGAATTAATGTGTACGTACTTTGAACAGTTTTGTGGTCCTAGACCGTTCGTTCATATATCATGCACAACACCCATCAAACCCAGCTCTCAAGGATGATGCGCTACTTCAAGCCGAAGAGTGGGACATCCGCAGCCAGCAAAGAAGCCCTTGAGATGTTTAACGACAAGAACAAGAGAGACTTATAGTAAATATTCTGGGTATTGTGGTGTGTGTGTACGTGCCCTCTCACAGTTGGGTTGGCTAGCTGTTAGCATCTGTTAGCTATGAACTATATGCTTGCAAAGGAGACCAATTGGCCGAGATTCTGAAGAAGGAGGGCAGTTTTGGTGCCATGGAGGTTGCCATCAAACATATCTCGGAACAAGAGGAGATGATTGAGTTAGAGGGTGGATGGGAGACCCGAATCTCATTGACTGCCCTTGGGTGGACTGAGAGCCATGTCTAAAAAAACATTATATGTGAATGTGTTTTACGAACATGTTTTTTTTGGACAAACCGAAGTTCGTGGATCCAAGGGACATGATCAACAATTCATACGAGTGGGCAGCTGCAAGAAATCTGGTTCGTCGCAATGAAGTGCACAAAGCAGAGGAATGGAGGTTGCCCACAAAGAGCAAATTTGCATACACAGAGAGAAACAAGAAGTCGACAACGAAGTCAGGCACCTTCCATGTTGATGATCCAAATGGATCCCTCTTGGACTTCAGCGACCTCTCTGAGAGCCAAGCTATGATGAAGCTTGTCTAGTTATATTATATTTCACGCAGTCTTGAACCTTGTTGGATTGATGACCCTTCTTACTGGCTCTTAGGCGGGGCGCTTCCTCCGGCACATCCAACCAGATTATGGCAAATAGTGCAAACACTACCAAGCAGCAATCGCTCCCTATGGTTCAACAAAACCAGGACCCATTTTGTTCCTTGATTTCAGTTTGAGTGTGTGTGTGCGCGCAATTCTATAAGTGTGTGTTCCCAAGTCTGTCTGTTTGCTCACTAAGCTCCCCAAGTCTTCTGCCGTGAACTATCTTCAGGCTATGTGGCTCAGTATATCGATGGCATGGGCAAGAAACTGGATAAAGTGGATGAGCTCAAGGACATGTACATAAATAGCAAACATATTCAAAAGCATGTAGTCTATCCCAAGAAACTGGATAAAGTGGATGAGCTCAAGGACATGTACAAAATTGCAAACATATTCAAAAGCATGTAGTCTATCCCAATCTATGACTCTGCCTGATCCTTGGGAGCAGGACAAGCTTTCCTCTTTCAAAACTACACGCGGTGATCAGCATCTTGGTTTCAAGCTGCTGTGTTGTGTATATTATGCAGGATGTATGCGCGCTAAACCTCCCACAGTTTTGTTTGCATTTTCACGATTATAAGGATGGCCACCCTTGTCGAGAAATCTCGCCTGGACTACAAGAACACGTATGAGGAGCTGATCAAGTTTGAGCAAGACCATTGCACGGTGCAAGCTGCATCGGTGGCCTGGCTGTTATATATATATATATATATGTATTTAAAGGATCACTTGCCGTGTGGTGTGCGCCCTCAACCTTTTGAAACATCTTGAATCTTGACCCCCATGTTAGTGGCTCAAGGTTGAGCAGAAAGACCAACTACGAGAACTCTTCGTGAAGTGCAGCAAGAACGACGTCACTTTGAACCACCTCATGTCTCGAGCTAGGCCCCATTATGTTCACAGTTGCAAGAGCACTGTTCTCCCTTTCACATTCGAGCTGAATGACTCTGACACGTCCCAGGGCATTGAAACCAGCGCCAAAGGCGAAGGCAAAGTCTAGCGCTGCTGCAAAGGCCTCGGCGTCAGTAAAGGCCAAGGGTGATGGCACTGATGCCGCTGGTTCGAAGCGAAAAGCCCCCAAAGAGAAGAGCGCTCCCAAAAAGGCAATGAAGAAGAAGTGAGTCAATTTTTGATGGGCATTGCACTAGCTGATACAATGCTATCAATTGGGGTTGAGCCAATGTGTGACTAAGCGCATGGCTGGTTTAATTACTTGGGATCAGTGGTCTACAATGGACCCGCTGGAGCATTGAAGCCCATCATTGACGGCCAAAAAGAATGACCCTAGTTGTTCAGCTTTCGCAGTAGCTTTCACCAGCAGTGGGGATTACATAATTCCCACTTGTCCCGAATTACCCCCAACAAATCACGTGCCAGGTGTTGCGACAAGAGTGATGATCAGCCAAAAGAGTGGGAGAGGAGACCTGTTTAACTACAACCCTGGTCATCAAGTGTCGCAACCGCTGGTACAGGAGTTCGTCAACGTGATCGAGACTTCATGAAGGACCAGGACGACGCTATGGAGCTGCTCGAGTCATATTTTTGCGGAGTTTCTCGGTTTCACGCATACTATACATTCGACGCGTTGAGATGTGTTTTATGTCAGGGGGTCTGCAAAGAAGTTGAGGCTGAGACTGCCAAACGAACTGCTCGGATCGCTGAAATGATTTCTTCCAAGTGTGGACCTGATCGAATCTGAGCGTACTTACTTGTTTTGCATGTCAACATCTCAGTCAGCCAGATTACCCAGATCCCCTTCACTCGCCGGACACGTTGCCAAGGAGCAGGCAGTCTGCTGTGCAAGATAGCATCCACCAAGAACTCCGTGACCAACGTGACCAGAAACCTGAGATCTGTGATTCGAGGGGCGGACGCTACAGTGCCAGTAGAAGTCAACCTGGTGGCTACCACGATCCGCCTTCGGAAACCAAGGGCTAGAGTTGTTTCAGTCTATTGGCCGGTTCTTTCGATGCGAAGCTGGTGTGAAAACTTGATGGCAAAGTATCCAAAAGTACTTTTGGGCGGGCATGACCTAGAAGACGATGGTTGGCAAACTCTGCTATCATGGTTCTGGGAGGCCTTCCACCATGATGACCCCCCTTCATCCCATCTTCCAGTCTGATGATTGGGACCCTCGCTACACAATCCCTTACATGACCCACGGTGACGAGGGGAAGGGCTTGCGATGCCAGCCATTCATGGTGCAAAGCTGGCAAACAGTCCTATCTGTGCATGGCCCTGGGGAGACCAACATGTCAGGGCAGCTCTTCTTTTATTTAGTGAATGTGTTCAAATTTGTGTTAAGAGGTTCGTCTATGGCTCGCAAACCTCGGCGTTTGGGGGTTGATCCGTGCCAAGACTGAGGCATACCTTTTGCTCACGGTGGCTCCATTCCTGCATTTCGTCCAAACTCTACAATGTCGAACAAACACTTAGAGATATTAACAATGCGTGGGCTACAGAGATGGCATCCCTGTACCATGATGGTTTTGAGGTGAGGTGTGGGGATTGTGTGTAGCGCCCTGTGGCACAGTTCTCCCAAATTTGCAATCCCTGGAGGTCAATGGCCTTCGATTCAGAATGGTTTGGATCGCTGGAAAAGGAGACTGGCCATACTTGAGAAAGGTTTCTCACCTACAATACTTGTCATTCACGCAACGCCGGCTTGAGTTTTAATAATTCTCAAATGTCTCTCAGGCCTATAGCCTGATCACTGGTTTTGTTTGCCATCGGGTTTGCCATTGGTGTGATGGCCAGGCCCGGATCGCCAACGTATCTACTTGTTTCGCGATCCAACGTGTGATGTATGTTCCTCGGGGTTGAGAATCATGCAGGAATGGCATCGTATGGATGATGGTGCGCCTTGGAAGAGGAATCGTCCTGGGCCAAATCCGTTCAAAGCTGGCGGGAATCCATTTGCAGGAGTTGTGCCAGGAGCCGATGACCCTTTTAGAATCAAGCCTGACATTGTCCACACCTTCCACATAGGATTTGGGGCAGACCTGTGTGCCAGCGTGATTGTGTGGCTGTCTATGAAGGGTTGTTTTGGACTCCATCCAGCTTTTGACGACCGGTTGCTGGCTGCCTATTCTGCTTTCCAACAGTTTTGCCACAACACCTCCCGCTACACTTCTTGCGACGAGTGGTCCAAGAGTAATCTTGGAATGTCCAAGCTTCTGGGCAAATCTTCGGGCTTCACTGTTCTTTCACATTTGATGGAGCACTTGCATACACACCGCCACCCAAACCATCCACCAAGGCTGGATTCCTTTCCCACTTAGGCTACAAAATGCCTTGGAGTCTTTTGAGTCTTAGCCCAACACTTGGTCTAGGAAACAGCAAGCGCCAACACTGTGATCGATAATGAAATGCCACGCCCCAGGACTGTGACAGCGACATGATGATCATGAAGTACACACTGCAAAAGGTGAACGAGCTTTTCGATGTACTCTACAGTCATGGCATCTTTTTGCCAGGGCAAGAGGCTGTGCGGGCAGGGACAGCTGCCTATCTTGTGTGTGATTCTCTCACGCATGTTAATGACTTTATGGACAACTTTGGGGGGGTCCCTTCAAAAGTGAACTACCCTAATAGACGTGCCACAAAATCCGTTCATCTAAGGAAGGGTACCTTCAGCTGGCAAGCTTGGCACATCGCAACGGCAAAAAACTGTTCCGGGTAAGGCCAAAGTGCCACATGCTAGCTGAACTTGGGTTGATGTTGAAAGAGCTAGGCCAGAATGGTCGTCTGGCTCTATCGCCCATAGCCACTTGCACGTGGTCAGATGAGGATTTTATTGGACGTGTAAGTCGGTGCGCTAGATCGACACATGGTGCCACCATAAGCGTATCTACCATGAAGAAATGTCTTGGTATGTACAGCATACAGCTGAGACCTCTTGCTGTCAAGAAGCGTTCTTGAACTTGCAGGCGCGGCCAGGAAAACGTCGCTGAGAGCACTCCACTGTATGTGCGGGGATGACGGCGGGAAATCAAATGAAAAACCTTAAACTCCTGAAATCACTAAAAAACGAGAACTCCTTAAAATTTCTAGGAGGAGGAATCTCCAGGATGAATCAACACGCTAATTCCATAACTCATGCAACAGAACGCCAAGTACGACCTGTTAAAGAAAGAAAAAGCGTCATCGTTCCCCCCCCCACTGAAGAAAACGACTCTGCTGACGACTCTGCTGAAAAGCGCTCCCCCAGGCGGTTTGGCGGTCGTGTCCGTGGGAGTCCGTGGTCTCCTTGGTCTCAGCGGGTTTTTCCGCTCCGCCACTCCCGGCCGCGTCTCCAGGCAACAACCTGCGGTGAGCGAACGGGTGTCTGGTCCAATCAGACGAAGACGAGGACGGACTTATGGACTTGGGGGATCCTATTCAGGTTTCAAAGTGAGGTCTACCACATGGCAAAGATTCCCAAATGTTCTTGTTGACAGAACATGTATTAAACATATTATGTTTGCGATTCTTTGGTGTATACACACATCAGCGTGGCGGAAGCTCTACCATGACCATTTCCACTAAAAAGGGGGTTCCCTCTCTTAACGGTCTTAACGGCTGATGGACTCATTCAAGTGGACACAAGTGAATTGCACGTTTGCATGTGTGAAAGTCACAAAGAACCAAGCGCGACCGCGCGACGACATGAAAGCATCTTTTGGCGCAAGATGAACGACCCTTGTGCCTAAATGGCCAAGGAAGGTTGGTACATATGCTCAAATGACATCATGCGGAGGTTCATGGAGTTCTTTCGCACTCCTTCCGCTTCGAAAATTGTGTGAAGCGCTCCGCACCCCTTTTACGGGCAAATTCAAAAATCCTTTCTTCACAGTGCACCACCACTCATCCGCTTTCAATCTCTTGGTCAAGAGATCTGCCATTTGATCTCCTGTCGGCAGCCAGTGCAAGGGTGGACGGAGAGGTTTCTCCGGTGTTGGAGCGCCTTGCCCATGACGCTGAAGCCACTGGTGCCGTCCTTCTACAAGTAGGGCTTGGCGGATTCCTGCCAGGTCGAGGGCCAAACGTTTTTCTGAGGGTGCCCTGGGGACTCCTTCACGATGGATGTGGTCATACAGGCTACGGCAGTCGGTGATGAGGTGCAATGGGAGGTATTGCCCAGCTTCTTCTGCTGGAACATTCTTCCCAAACTTGAAAGAAAGGAGCAAGCTTCTCAAAAACACGGCCGTCTCTAAGGCCTCGGAACATGCCATGGTCTCGCCAGCAAACGTCGAGCGGCAAACACGTTGGGAGGCCTTGCTTTTCCAATCCATGATGCCAAAGTGGCCGTTTTGGCCCTCCAAGCACTTCTTGTCCCCAATCATCACCAGGGAGGCAAGTTGGGATGACAAAGTATGGTTTCCAAGCCAAGCTTCATCTGATGGGTCCTGGGTGTTGCCATCCACATTTGCCCAAGCTGCATCATGATATCCCAACATCACGAAGTCCTCCTCAGGGATGAAGCGGAGGCATAAACCTTCTTCTTGGCGGGCCAATGCATCGGTCACGATGCGGTTGGTTTCTTTGAGGTCTTTGACCGTCGGGTTCTTCTGCCGCCTCTGTGCCTGACACACCTGGAATTGAAGGTCAGGCCGGGTTTGCTTGGCCAACCAAGAGAGGCACCCAATAGTGGTGCGGTTCTCCTCCACCTGCTCTGGCGTAGCCAGATCCTCCTCCACAGCTCCAGCCGCCAGGCTCACCTTTTCCACACGGCTCTTGGTGTAGGAAACCTGTTTGATGTGGATGATGTCCGGCCGACAGTCATACTCGCATCCGAGGTACTCGAAGGACCCAGACTCCCATTCATCTACAGGAAAAGCTCCTGATCCAAGCCGGGTTCAGCCATCAACATCAGGTCATCAACGTGAGTCAAGATCCAGCCCCGGGTGTTGGCAGCAGCGTCCACAATCATGAAGGCGCAGGGGTCAATAGGATTCTGCTTCACCTTGAGTTCCTCCTGGCGGTACGTGATCTGCATCTTGGTGAGCTCACCAGACAACTTCATCCACCAAAGCTTTGGTGAGGTGGACAATCCAAAGACCCCTTTGATGATCTCAATCAGTTGACCCTTCTCCAGAGTTGGCATCCCCCTCCGGGGCTGTCGGAAGTAAAGAGTCCGTGGTGCTGGCAACCCGTTCAAGAAGGCCGCGCGAATGTCCCCGATGGAAACGGTCCACTTGCGGGCCAGGCTCAACTGTAGCGCTAACAGCAAAGCATGCCTTGATGTAGTGGGAGCGTCCGTCACCATGTCCACTTGTCCAAGGTCTGGGTCATTCTGACCAGCAACACACAAACGGGCTTTTGCCTTGAGAGGCACCTTCGGATCAACTCGCCTCTTGGCCCTGTTCTTGTCCCGGTAAAGGAAGCGGCAGTTCAAGATCCTGGAAGAGTCGACAGTGCGCTCGACCTCTTGGCTTTGTTCGAGCGAGAGGGCTCTGACAGCCCCGAAGTCCAGGTGTTCTTGCCATTGTTTGAGCTCTGCCTCTTCATAAGCGGGACGTTCATGTTGAGGAATCATCTCACAGGGAAGCTCTTTGTCCAATTGCTTTTCTCGGCCCTTCTGAGTCAGGACCCGTTTGACAAAGAAAGGTCGTTGTGCTCGGAACTTCTTGATGGGAACAGGCACATCATCCAGAACGTGTGCCTTGCGAGCAGCAGCTCGGATGGCCTCGGCTCGTTCTTCCACTCCTTCCATAGGAAGTCCACCTTCATCTGGAGCATCCATTTCTACATGCCCTTCTTCTTCACGACGAGGATGTAGGTGCGCTGGTGCTCCGGCATCGATCTCGTCAGCACTGTCCAGTTCATAGAAGGCATCATCATCTTCATCTGCCCGCATCAGCTGTTTCAGCTCTCGGAGTGCCACCCGAACAGGAAGTCCTTCGCTCACCTCCTCGTGTTTGGCCTCCCTGAGATGTTCAGGGGCGACTAAAAGACAACGTCCTCCTCTAGCCACCCAGTAGTTCTGCCCCTCGCGACCAATGACGGAACAAGGTCCGATCCACCTCCGTTTGCCTTTTCCTTCACGGAACACATAGACCAGCTCCCCAGGGTCAAAAGGTCGGGTGGTCACACGAGACTTGTGAGCTATTGCCTTAGCGATGGCATCTTTGGACTGTGCTTGATAGTAGGAGGCCCGAGCGCCCATTCGGATGACATGCCGTCTCCCATAGGCCTCGTCATTGGTGATGTTGTAGAGGGCAGCGATGTCCTCATTGTCTTCAAAGAGGTCATGTTCTCGGAGTTGTCCCCCAAATACCCACTGTCGAGGTGAATACCCTGCCCGAGAGCGCAACCCATTCTTGGCGTCATTGACCGCTGCACAGGCTTCCTTGACATCGGCGTCCAGGATGGAGTAGTCCTCAACCAACTTGCTCCAGATAGCTTTCCAAGATGAGCCGTGCCGTTCACAGAGTCCGTTCTGCCAATGTGCCTGGCCAGCTGAGCATCGGATGATTGTGCAGCGCCGATCAAGAAGATCTAAAAACTTGTCTTTGAAAGCCGAGTCCAGGTCAGCCAGCACATTCTTAGGGGCGCCAGCCCATGATATCCAGCCATCCACGAAGCTAGCTCCCACTTCTCCAGAAGAAATCCCCGTCAAGGGGATGACCACTTGGTAAGTGCTGGACATGTCAACGCAGTTCAAAGCTGGAAGTGCCTGGCTCTCACACGTGTCCAACCAAATGATGTCAATGGCGACCACCTGGTTGAAGTCTAAAGCCGCGTGAGGCTGTGTCACCCTGGCCGGCCTCGGCTTGCTGTGTTTGTCACAGGTTCGGCACTGCATCTGTTCAGCAGCACGGACAATCCCTTCGGAAGCTCCACTAAGTCGGAGGTGTCGTATCAGCTCTCGATTGGGCGGGTGTCCAAGATTCTGGTGGATCCTCCGCAGTGTGGAAGCGACCATAGGTTTCACTTTTCCTTTGAAGGTGATTCCTTCAGCCCCGAGTGCGTCTTCGGCTTGGTCGACTGAGGGCGTCTCCGTGGGGAAGTTCTCAAAGACCGATCTCCCTTCTCTCATGGCTTTGTCATAAGCCCTCACCACCGCATTGGCAAAGGCCGTGGGATAGGCTGAAGAAAAGGATGTGTCCTTTCCTTGGATCGGCCGGTGATCATGTCCTGCATCATGGCACTTCCTCCCCATTGCATTGGCAAAGACCTCATTGTTGGTGAGCAATGACATGGCTTTCTTGAGAGGTCTTCCATCCATCGAACTTGTCAGACTGTACTGACACATGTCTAAGTCGGCGTACCTCGCCGCCGGGAAGTTGGTGAGCCTCTCAATGTCTGGGTGCCTCCATAGGTCACTGCTGCGGGGATTCTCAATGATCGCCAGGCCACCCAAGGCATTCTGCATCTCGAAGACCTTTGCAGTGAAGTCCACGATGACTTTCTCTTTCTGTCTCAACCTCCTCAACTGTTGCGGGGGGTAGTTCAGCCGTGAGAAGTTGCACCACAGCGTGCATGGTGGCGCCATCCAGACCAATCCAGGCCGTTGCACGTTAATGTCTTCAAGGATGGCTTCTTGTACTTCAGGTAGTCGGCAATCGTGATCATACCTCAGGTCACGGGGTTCAAGAACTCCTCGCCGATGCCGAGCGAATGCCGAAGAGATGCGAGCCTCCCCCGCAAAGATCTCCAAGCAATCCACCTCCGAGCGCTCGTGGTCACGTACATGGTGGCGAGGTTGGGTGAGAGCCCAAACTTCCCAAAGCGGCTCGTCCACCACTGATTCTGCCCATCCAGCCAACATCACGGACGTGGCCATCAGAATCTGGAAGACATTCATCACCCCATCTCTCACTTTCCTCATGTTGGTCCGCTGCTCCGCACGGCGGCGTCGGATTCCATGGCGAGCTCTCGCCCGTGGTGACATGGTTTCATTGCCTGAGCTGGTCACGTTGTCATCTTCAATCACCTCAAAGTCATCAATGCGGCTTGGACGGCCTGGAGGAAGTGAGTCTTCCTCGGAGGCCGATTCCTGGTCCCCGCCAGGCTCATAGGTGTGGTCCGCGGCTCCCTCCGCGATCAGGCCGGAGTCCTCTTCAAGCTCAAAGCCCTGGTACTGGTCGCCCCCAGTCTCATAGATCGATTGGCCAACTGGCTCCTCATCGCTCCCCAGGTGCTGGATGCCACCAGCCTCATAGGTCTCCGCCACCTCCGGGCGAGGGGGCTTCACTCCTTTGCCTGCCGCTTCTTCAGGGCTGCGATCTGCTTCTCCAGGGCCTGGATCTGCTCTGACGAGTCTTCGTTGTCGTCCACGATGTCGCTCTCCGTCATCTCCGCCGCGCCCTTCTTCCTTGGAGGAGTGCGGACTTGCTTCCACGACCCGTCCGAAGAACTGGCCGTCCCCGGCGGGCGGCGAGCACTTGGTGGCGGTATCAGGGCCAGAGCTTCCGGATCTCTCCCCAGCTCGCTCTTGGAGTAGGTGATTCCTGCCTCCTTGCGTCGGCCCAATTCTTCTTTTGCACAAGTCGCCAGGCGCACCAGGTCCTCGTGGGAGTTTGGATTCCCTTTGGTTTCTTGGATCGACCACTTCAAGTAGCCTTCCGGGATCTCCTGGTACATGTACCCCTTGAACCTGCCAAAGGGCACCACAGTCTGGCCAGGAGTGCTGCGAGCATCCCGGATGGGCTTGATCATGAGACCCCGGGTCGGTTTGGTTGGCAGGGCAATGCCTTCCTTCTCCGCCAGCTCCACCAACTCCTGCAGCTTGAGGGCTGTCAGCCCCTTCATCTTGTCGTTGGCCGGCGCAGGTTTCTCCAGGTCCCGCTGCTCGATGAGGATCTGTCGGAGTTCGGGGACAGTCCAAGTCCGGTGCACAACCACCCCTCGTTCTTGGAGCTCCACCAACAGCTGCTCCTTCTTCATGTTCCATGGCGAAGGAAGGAGAGAGGGCATCCGGTGTCAAGCACGGCAAATCCGGGCAGGCCGTGCAAGCTTGAGGTCTCAGCTTAACAAAGCGGCTGCGTCCGATCCATGGGCCAACTTCAGCTTCAAGTGCACCACATGAGTGAAATACATCGCAATGACTCTTGATGACAGTGCCGGATGCCAAGCAAGGTAGATATTCAGTGACTCTATGGCCATGCAATTGATCAAGTAGTGCAGCTTTCAAAGCAAACAACGAGGTGTTCCACTGCGACGGATCGAACAAAGTTTTTCGAGGGACCACATGAACCCGAACGAACTCCTCTTCCGTCTCGACCCAGAAATCCCTGCTTTGTTTGACCGTCTTCCACCACCCATAGAAACCAGGACCCCCCAAGGGCGTAGGTGATGAAAGCATGTTGTGAATCTCCGGGCAAGCTTCTTGGGGCAAGCTTGTTGGGGTAAAACAAAGGAGAAGAAGGAACGCGAACCGGCACATCCACGCTCATGTATGCCTCCTCAGCGATCAAGTGCAATTCACCCACACGCCGCTGTGGCGCATGGCAGGGGATTTTCCTCCCTTCACAATCAGAAACAAGGAGCGATGGATGCCCCGATGCACAAGTTTGCAACTGGACGTTCCGCAATCCCAAAACCTCTAAATCGACCTCTTCAGCCGCCAAGTTGTACTGCATCCCAAGCGATGCGAGAACAGGCCTGCTGAAAAGCAGCGGCACTGAACAAGGAACTATCGCGATGTCCACTTTGAAGAAGACACCGCAAATTGCAAACCAGGCTTTCACCAAAAAGGTGCACACGAACAGCTTGGAGGCTCCGAACCTGAAATGCTCTTCACGGTCCTCCGTGCACACTTCATAGCCATGGGCGGCAGCCCAATCAGCATAGCGCTCGAACCAGTCATGGCCAGCAACTGACTTTGTGCAAGCGGTGTCCACAATGGCCAGCAACCTGTCAGCCGGCCCCGCCGGCAATGCCGCACTTTGTTTCACCTCAGTCATGAGGCACTGTTCAACTGTCCGTCCACAGGTCTCCTTGGCGGTCTCGGTGATGCAGGACTGGCGTAGGCCGCAGTCCACTCCCCCATCGAGGCCACCCTGGAGGTTCTCAAGGACAAAGGTCTCTTCAATGGTATTGGGCTCATCAGTCAACAACATCTCGGGTCCCAACCGTCCGTAGGGAGGGCGTAGTCCGCCAGTGCCGAAGTCCACTTCAGTGAGGTAGACCACCTGACACATCTGGGCCGATTGCACGGCCTTCCCGCTATCCGGCTTATCATCCGAACGTGAAGGGCGTGCTTGGCCACGCATGGGGCACTCGGCGTCCCGATGCCAGTGTCCCTTTCGCTTGCAGACTGAGCAATAGCTACGTTGCTTTGCCAATCGAAGTCTCTCCTCCGACCGCTTCTTCAACTCATCAAGGTCAGCTCCACGTCCACGAAGTGCTTCTCGGTACTTGGCCTTTGCACCTTGGTACGCCAGGTAGGCGTTGTGCTGCTGGTAGGCGGTGTCCTCGTCGACCAACTCCTCTACCTCTTGAGGTTCCTCTTCATCATCCTCGGAACTCTCATCGTGGTTGGTCATGTGGACTGAATGCTTTGTCCACCGCTTGTTCCAACCGCCCTTCTCAGGCATCTTCCCCACTTGATCTCCTCCACCAGGGCGTCGGAGAGCTCGATCCTGGACAAGAGCAGCTTGCTGAAGACGTCGAACGTCATAGGTGTTGTTCACGCTCGAAAGCAATGCCAGTTCCTCGCTCTCGCTCAACCTCAGCTTGTCCAGGTAGAGCCAACCTTTGATCAAGGGAGGTAGTTCACAGCGAACTTCATGGAGCCTCAACACCAAGCGTTCAAACTCCACATTGAAATCTCGAACGCTTTGGTCGTTCCGGCGACGGCATCTCCTGAAGAGCTCATTCATGATCTGAGAGATCTTCGTGAGCTCGACTTCCATGAAGCGGGTCTGGATCCATTCCAAAAAGTAAGAGACTCCTGTCTCCATGGCCAGCATGTCCACGTCCAGCTCCTCTGCATAGACCCACGCCTTGCCAGTCAAGGCCGTGTACAAAGCCAAGGCCCGTTGCTCGGGCGGCATCTTGGTGCACCTCAACCATACCTGCACTCTTCTCACATACGATCTGGCGGATCGTCCCAACTCAGCATCGTTGATGCCTTCCCCATCGAACTCAGGAACCACCAGCTTCTCGGAGGGTTTTGCCTCGGATTTCCAAGCTCGATCAGGCCAGTCAGCCTGAAAATCATAGCTCCCGGCCCATCTGCCGTTGTTGATGGCAGTCATCTGGTCAATCTTTGCCACGTTGAAGTTTCGAAGCTCGGCGTCCGACATCCACCCATCCCGAGAGCCTCCACTCCAAGGGTCAGCCGAGGGATGAGACCAGGGGTCAGCTTCCCAGGCAGCTGCTTCCCAGTGTTCATCATTCCAGGGGTTCGAACTCCAGTCAGCTGCCTCCCAATTCTCATCTCCCCATTCCCACTCCTCTGGTTGCGACCGGGGTTGCACACTAGCCGAAGGCGTTGTCCACTGCCCATCTCCAAGGGGATCTTCACTCGCCAGGGCAGCATCTTCGGTCGCAACCATGGGCGGTCTCCTTGGCTGCCATGCTCTTTGCCCACCGGGCATCAAAAGGCCTGAACCGGCCCCAGACAGCTCCGCGGCACCAATGTGAAAGTCACAAAGAACCAAGCGCGACCGCGCGACGACATGAAAGCATCTTTTGGCGCAAGATGAACGACCCTTGTGCCTAAATGGCCAAGGAAGGTTGGTACATATGCTCAAATGACATCATGCGGAGGTTCATGGAGTTCTTTCACAGCATGTATTATGTTCTCTGGGTGATTCGCGATGAGCTTACCTTCCCCATGTTGCAACATCCACAAATTCCATCCAATTCCGACTTGACGTCTTCTGGCCCTTTTGGGTGTTTCTGGGGGCCTGCCCCTGCTAAGACTCAGGGCCTGAACCGTTCAGGACCTCAGGGTGTGGGATTCATCTGGAGATGCGACATGTCGGTGGTGGTTTGATGTGGTCCATACAGCCTACCTTAGATACAGTAGGTACCTAGCACGTGGCCCCTGAAATACTATGCTGAGGTTGAGGGTACTGTGGTCCTATGCTCCAAAAAAGGTCTCTACAGCCTGTACTGCGACACGTCTCCGACGGCTGCCACACCTGCCCGGCGCGTTGTGGGGAAGCCTGGACGGAGGGGTTGTGAGGTGTTGGAGAAGGCTTCCCCCTTTCCGTTCAATTGGTTGTTCTGGTTTGGGTATATTAGGGCCCGGTGGATGATGATGGTTCAGTTGCAGGCCTTTCTCTACAAAGTAGTGATGTTCTTGTTTACCGACTGTTACAGGTGATGCCCCCCAAGTCATGCTTGTCACCCTAGACTTTCGTCTGGAATGGGCTTTCGTCATGGGCCACTTGTGGATGGTGCTTTGAGACACCAAATGATACAGTAGGTACGATCTTCGCCCACATACATGAGAGGGGCACTGACGTCAACATGAGGAGAACTGACGGGGAAGGTTTGGCCTAGTCTCTCTGTCTTCACAGAAAACACAACTGTGGGGACGCACCTTTGAAAACCACACTGTAAGCGTCATGAGAAAAAAGAACTATATTTGGACACCAATGAACCTGCCACCTTCCTACGAGATCCTACGAGGCACTGGTCTGTGCACACCAATATATTACCTACCTTCAGTACAGTATAAACCCATTGCCATACATAGCCATACCTACTCACCTACGATGAGTTCCCTCAATCCACTCAGACTCAGCTAGCTCGCGAAGAGCGTTCGATCGTCCGTGCCGCGGCCTTTGAGCCGCTTGCGCCAGGCGTGAGGCATGTCGAAAGCAGATCTGCGTCGGGGCGGTCGATCCACATCGTCGTTCCACCGGTTGGTGGAACGACTGCACAAGCGCAGAGCCTTCCCGAGCCGTGCCTCATCTGGATGATCATCTCCCTTGCTCTTCTGATTTGGGGGGCTCTGAAGTTCGATTTAGGAAGTGCATCTGAGATGAAGCTACACGCGGTGGGGGTAGGGTTGTGGGGGGGTTGGGGGGGTGCTAGTGCTAATGACGTTCGATTGGATGTGCATCTAAGATCAAGCACCATGCACACACATGCGTTTGAATCTCTTCAAAACTCAATTCAGGGAAATGGATTGCAGGTTTTCGACACATGGACGGAAATGGAAGAATCTGTCTCTTCCACTTAATACCGCAGCTCTAGCTACGTGGAATGGTGAATCTACTATGAGACTATGTCATCATGTACAGTGACTCCAAGGCACCCAGAATAACTTGCACCTGAGTCCGTTAGATATTTTGACTGACAAGATGACAAGATGCACGTTTTATGCGCAGGGACTCTAGGAAGGGAAGAACATATATAATGTGACAAACAAATAACTCAAAATCTGTCCGCAAAAAATATCATACTTTGCACATGGGCCACTGAGGAGAAACAACAAAACAAACACAACGCTGAAAAATACAGCTTCAGCCTCTGCGTTTCAAGCACTACTCTAAAACTGCTCTAAACGTGTGGTTTCGTGAGCACTGCCCACAAACAGCAAACTCCAAAACCTCACCTTGACTAACCACACCGTGACCTTGTTCAAGTTTGAGGCTTGAGAGCAAAACAATAGAACACGCACTTGAATTATCAAGTTCCACTTGCTTAAGAGCATGGACACCACAGAAGCATATAACAAACGAAAATTGGCTCGCGAATGGTGACTACTAAGGGCTACTGTATACGCCAGAAACTCATGTTGTCCCGGCCTGTTCCCGGGTTACCCACCCCCACACCCAGACCGCCCATCGATCTGTCATATCACCAAACAGCAAACATATGGTGCAAATCATTATACCTGGACCTTCAAGGGGTGTCCTGGCTGGAGGTCCCTTAGTGGTGTAGGGGCTTCCATTGGGCACTGCTTGGAAGGTCCTGGTAGTCACATAGTCAATGAAAGGGACAGAACATGCACGGCATATTATACCTACATTGCCCCCCGCATGCCAATATCTTCCAACCTCTTCCATGCGACAGCCAATCTTCCAAGCCCATGGAAGATGCTGGGGGGGAAGGTCGTCACCAAACAGACCGAAAAGCCACCCATCTCAGCGGCCGGGACGGGTTGTCATCGCCTCTTCACAGTCAGTGAAGCTCGTCATCCGCATGGCCTAAACATCCGGTGCAAGCGCGGCGGAGGAGTGGTGGACGAAGCATGCGCCATGCGCTGAAACAGCGCGCCGGGGTGTTGAGAAGAAAAGGATGAAAAGAGTGACCATCTCACAAGGTGCTGTTGTTCTACTGACCAGGATTGGATCAGGAAACTACAACTACATGTATTTTGTTGAGAACACCAAAGCATGACACCCCCCCGGACTCGTGCTTGGCTGGAGAATCGTCGCCCTTTGCTTGGGGGTGAAGCTTTGGCTGTACCACACCGGTCAGTGGATCCACACCGATCGGGTGAAGCTTTGATCGTGGTGGTTCCTCCAAGCTATTCTCCGCGTGTCGCGTTCCAAACCCCCGCGGGATTAGTCGTACCGAACCTCAGGTTCGGTACGACTGGACCTATATAACAGTGTCGAACACATCACCTTCTATAGGAAGGTACTTGGATCCCTAGGGATGTGGATCCATAGAGAAATGACAGTAAGGCCAACCTGTTTCGAGTGTTTCTGCCGCGGATGGACCGAAGATTCATTCCGGATCCTCGTTCGGGGAGAGACCTTGATCCCTCCTCCAGTTTGTAGGGGATACGGATACAGGATGATACAGGTATATGGATGGATAATATAAGGATAGAGATGAGGATGAAGTAGATCGACGTGTTTTTTTTAACTCAGGACTCCCTGCTTGGCCTTCGAAAGACTCAGGGTCATACGGTCATACAAGTTGCATGTTCTCGAGCACTAGACCAGTCTCGACCAGTCTCGACTCGATCTATCTCGATGGGCGGAACTCAGAACCAGCAGTTCTATGTCGCCGTCCATCGAGGTAAAAGGGGTGCCCCTAAGGCAAAACCACCCAGTTCCACGTGACCCTGGAAGAGTGGCTCAGCCTTTTGTGAGCACCTGATTCTGAGCTGGAAGCCTTGTGAAGCAACGTGGGATGTCTCTGGATGCGTGCAAGGGGAACATACAGGGAACCCCATTAGTCTTGGCTGACGGGTCTCCCTTTTCCAACACATATCCATGTGTCCATGCGTCCTTCGATGCCTGCGAAATAAAGATTCGAAAACAAGCAGTTGCTTGGTTGCTTAGTCTGAGAAACCACTTAGCGGATTGATGTAGATCGTGGCCACCATCCCTCAGCGCACTGATGCCCTTTGTTGGCACACTTCAGTCGCCCTGGAATCCAATATGTGGAGTAATTCCTGAGCCCACACCTTCAGGACATGTTCCAAATCATCTTGGGCATTCTTGGACAGAAAATGTAAATTTTCCAAAACAATCGCAGCCGGAACCGTGTATATCTCACAAATATCTCTTCTCATGCTTCATCTTGGTTCCCGAAAACGCCTCGCCTGAGCATACTCCTCCAGAACGGTCAGCGCGCCCTGCCATGGCTCCAACGGCAACACGGGAGCCGCAGCCGCCATCTTCGCTTTTGGGAATCGCGGAGTTCATGGCGCCTGTTGTAGCGATGGATGGACACACTCCCAACAATCATGCAAGTGGAAAATGGTCCCTGAAACGATAAAACAACAACAACAACAACAACAACAACAACAACAACAACAACAACAACAACAACATGAAGTGTTCCTCTACAAACTGGATCAAACTGGGACTTCTCCACATTTCTCCATGTTTGTCTGATGTCTCACGGTACGGACCCTGGGTGTTTGATCAGGACGATCGGCTCCGCATGATCGGAGCCGTTTCGGCTCAAATGCGGCTGCGAGGGGTGTAGGTAGGTATCGGTCTCGTTGCTCAGCGGTATGGCTACGCATCACGGCGCCCCGAGAGGGGCAAAAGAATCCATTCAGTGGTGCAAATAGGGGAAACAAAACAGATGTGCACAACATGTTAAAACAACTAGACAAATAAAGGTGGGTTGTTGTTGCGGTTTTTGTTGTTGCGAACACATTTGAGGGTCTTAGTGTTTGTTGTTTCAGCTTTTTTTGAGCTGCCACCTGCTGAATATTGCACTGAAAACGCTGCGGTCGAACGGCAAGTGGACAGTGCGGACAAAGAATTTGACACGATAGAAAGAGGACACAATTATTTTCCTTTGAGGCCGGTGGAGCAAATGTTGGATTGGGAGAGGGTAAGTATAGGGTTTAGGGCCAACCAATTCACCAATCCCTCAGCTCTTCCTGGCTCCAAAACGCTGCTGCAAACGGTTGATTGAACGCAGTTCCCGGCTGGTTCCAACCTGTGGACAACTGGGCCAGTTCAAACGGTTCTCTCAGCAGAACTGGTGCCATGTTTCAAATGGTTAAAACCTGAACCCTGAGCTGCTAGCTACTCAAGGCTAAGTGGGATCAGTCCACCCCCAAACCATCAAACAACACCTTCATAAACGATCATGCAAAAGAAACTCCTTCATTGGTTTAAACTCATCACAACCAACAAGTAGAGCTGGTCCCCCGCAGGCGATGAAAGTCGAATCGCAACATCCAGCCCATCCAAGCAAAACACCTACTCGGACCGGAGCAGGCCCTTCATTCCTTGATTTCAGGGATGAATGCAGCTTCGGCCTCCCCGGGACGGCGGCCTGTAACATTTGTTCCCCCCGACGACCAATCCACCAGGACAATTGCGACAAGCCCCTGCAAATGGATGGTTTGAGGCCCAAATCCTTTCCTCACCGAATACCTGCAACGTCTAAGTACTTTTGCTTCGCTGTGGACGGTTTCGGTGGCCGTGGACGTCCCCTGTTAGAGGGAATATGAAGGAAAACGACACAAGTTTTTGTTACTATATTCAATATTATACCTTCTTCATGATTCGTTTAATATCGTTTAATATCGTTTAATACATCAACAAGGTGTTTGGGATTGCTTGGGAACTAGCCACTCAAACTCAAAACCTTGAAAACAAAAAACACGGAGAATGACTCAAGGATTAATCCAACAAAAACAAGTCCAGTGATACAAAAACAAACAAATCCTTGAGTTGTTTGTGCTTTCTACTATTCCTTGTGTTGTCCATGGTGTTTTTGAACTATATCATCACTTGAAACCTTGAAAAAACAAAGAAAGTAAACGAACTCAAGGGATAAGCTGAAACAAGTATATTAATCATGTTTAGAAGAAAAAACTCAAGCAAGCACCCCTCAACCTTCAGCCTGACATCGGAGTGCCTCTGCCTGGGAATTGAAAATCTCACCCTATATTGCTTCTTTGGCAGCTTCTTCTACCAGGGAGGACTATATTCTGTATTTTTTTCCTCGTGTTTCACGAATGCTTTCGCCAGTGCTCTTGGCAGCGTGGGATATCGTGGGATTATTTTTTCAAGTCCAAAAGACCGCGCCGACAACGAAAACCCAGGTTGCTCCACCTGACCGGGGCCTCACAGGTTGCCAATCAAACAATTTCCTGTTGTAGAAGACATGTTGCTCTGAACTGTTTTTTCAGTTTCACTCTGCATCTTCTTGAGTTCGCTTGCTTTCCCTTGTCGAGGGCCGACAACTTGCATCGACACCTGTTTTTTTTTGTATCAATTTTGTTCCATGGCCACCGTATAGATCGCATTGATCCCCGCGATCTTGCCTATGACTTTGGAATGCAAGTCCCTAAATTGGTACACAGGCAAGACGTTGAGGCGAAGCAAAGTTGGGATCAACAAAACCCAAACCCCTAAGTCCCTAACCCCTCCATGGGCTTTCCAGTGAACTTCGTTGCCACAAAACCCATCAGTATAGGTCAAGTTTTCGGAAGAGCCGAGCCTGAAGGGGCCCGAAAGGGTCTCTTCCAACCAATTTTTCTACCTTCCGTTCGGACCTGGTCTGGCCTCCAGGCAATTTTCGGGAGTCGTGTTTTTTCCTCTCTGTCTGCAGCGTGTGTTTTTGTTATTTTCGGGATGATGCAGACTCACTGCATCTCACTGCTCAGACTGGTTTGGAATTATCATAGCCACAATGCACACGAAGTTGGACGATCGAAACAAATGACTCGAAGTGGCCCACCTTGCCCATCATGTTCTCATAGGCCACCACCACGAAGTCGACCATGTGTGGGAGCTCGGGCTGAACCTGCCCAAAAAGGGGCTGAACTGTCACCGTTTTTAGCCCCTTTTGAGGGGAGGAAGAAATTGACGTGGAATAGATGTTTCCCACCAAAGTTGTATCACACTTTTCGCATTGGGGATGGCTCAACATAGAATACACATTGCACCCCAATCGCGTCACTGGTTTCATTGATGCAAGCAAACAACTCGATGTTTGCAATGTGTCTCCCCTGCGAATCGTACCTTCTGAAATTTGTTGATGACATTCGATGCGGGACCGCCATCCACATGGCTCGACCCGACGGCGCCTTCTTCTCCTTCAGCAGCTCGGCGATGACGCAGTCCCCGAAGCCAAAACCCGCACAGGGCACCTGGACGGAACTCGGTGAATAGATCTCGGGCGACCTTGGATTTGTTTCAGGAACATTCAGGAACTATGAAAACATAAAAGTCTTCGCCAGAGGGGGAATCACAACCAAGAGTGCTCTGGGATGGCTAGGTTGGAAAAGGTCCAGCATGGACTAACCTGTAGGACAGACCTTTCAAACGCCTTTGCGATTGAGTTGGTGCGTTGAAGATGTTTTGAGCCATAAACATACATACTGGTCAAAATCCAAACCATCTCTGGGGGGTGCGCCGCGCAGTTCCCTGACAAATAATGCAAGCAAGTCCAAAAGGGCTATACATGTTTGTAATTTTTGATAATGTCACCGTCTCAAAGGACATTCCCTATGAATTTGGCATCCCTTGACTCTCCATAATTGATATTCGATTACCTTCTATTCTGTTTGTTGACACTCTTGGACACAGGCCCCCCAAAATGGGCAAGCTTTTTGCGGCCAATGTTTTGTCATGCCCCCTACCTTCTGGGTGGGGACAAATGGTCCCCCACCTAAAGTCCGGCCCTCTAAATAAATACTCAGCAGGATTTCCTGGGGCTTCACTCAGCAATAGTAATATTTGGGAGGACGGTCTCTGCCAGACAACAAAACTTTAAAGACATGTTTTTAGTTGCACTTTCTTAACCGTTTGTGTTTTCTTATGCATCCTGGATAAGCTTGCATGTTCTATCAAAAAATGTTCAACCAGTCTCTAAGCTTTGCTTTGACGTTGACGTTCAGCCCCATCTTTAAAAAGGCAGCGGAAAAAAAAAGAACACACCTCTCTTGCGATCACCTTTCTCTTCAACATGCTTCCACTATCCTCAACTAGTGGAAATTGTTTTGAGGTATCCTCACGGGTGGTATGAAAAACTATTTTTGGCAACTAACATGTACCTGTGGAAGCAAAATTATTTTGGGTACCTTATGACCAACTCTTAAGCAAATACCAGGGTCCCCACCTACCACCCGTTCTCTAGGAAACTATTTTGAGAGGTGACGGTGTACCTCAAAATAGCATGTTTTGTCAATACAAGCATCCTTTTCTTCCATTTCAAGCCTGTAATTTCACAAGCCTCTCATCCGATTGTCCTATTACCACGTATTCATACGCTTCTCAAGCTCCTAATTGCCGCCTTCAGAAACCTTTTGCGTCTGCTGACTCATTGTTGGCTCATGCCTTTGGAATTGCCCATTCAGTGAAACTCATTGGCTAAATTGGTGGATACGTGAAACATTTGCTGCACACACTCACCTCAGCATTCTTCTGGGTCAGCTTCTCCAAGGCATTGTCAAAGCACTCTGCGATATGCTCTGTCTTCATGGCAGCTGTCATTAGTCATTGGTCCCAGTCCTATCCTGCATAAGCCTAGCCACAGACCCCTCAAAAAGAACACCCTAAACCAGTCCAAGAAAATCTTTTTTGTTATATGAAGCCATATGAATCCTTACCCAATACAGTTGTTCGCTCTGAAATAGGTCCCCGATAATACCTCTATTCCCAGCCCTTCCTAATTTTTTGGTCGCCCGGGATTTGACAAAATATAATGAAGCAAAATGTACAGTAATTCTTTGTTAGTCTTTGGGATCCCTCGTCATGAAGAGATTTACTCTTGGTGACCTCTCCTGACCGACCCCCCCCAAATAAATAAACCATCATCGACCTTCTCACCCCCCAATAGCAAACCGAACCCAGCGAGGCACAGATGATGAACCCCACGACAGCACGGCATGAACAGGCGGCTGGTCGGACGCCCGTCCCCTCCAGTCGGACGCCTCGCCTCCACCGGTGACCCATAGAGAGTCAACAGGCGATCGTACCTCCAGCACGGCAGCGCCGGCAGCACGGCACTCGCAATGTCGCGGCAGCCCAGCGGGGCTTCGTGTAGTCGGCGAGAGTACAGAGGGGTTGAGCTCCCGTAGGTCGCTTAGGAAGCTTGATGGACCCAATCATGACGAATCCACTGCTCTTTGTCCCAGCGGTCCGGTAGAGGTGAAGTGGAGGAGAGTCCGGTCCCAGTGGTCTTGAAAACGGCCTTAATATATGTGTATGATATGCTGCCTTCGCTCCGGGCCAACTTGAGCAAAGCCTCCAAACCCGGAGGCAAAGGCTCCAAGTTTACCAAACACAGAAGCCGAGGGCAAGCCCAGGCAAGCACAGCATCCCTCACTGAATTCCAACTCCTTGGCCGTCCAAAACTGTTTAAACATGTCCAATTACAACAATTGACCTGGTTTTGTAGGTGGCAAGTAAAAACAATGGTTCTTCAGGATTCAGCACATTCATTCAGCCTATTGAATTAGTAGTGCGCCAGGAATCCTAAGCTTCACGCCTCCTGGCATCTGCTTCCTTATCCCATCTTATCCCCACCGTGCCAAACGCGTTGGCGCGCCTCCCACCGCCGCAAATGGCACGGAGCACGCCTGCTCGATCAAAGCCTCGTGCAGAACGGAAGGTCATACACTTGTGAAGGTAGGCTCGGAGAACCTAGATGGGCTAGACAAGGTCGCCAGTTGGTTCCTGCTTTTGAGACCTACTCAGTTGCTTTCGTTTGAGTTTGATCATGGAGCTCTGCGAGACACTGGACTTTTGCTCTACATGTTAGGCTGGGGAGGCCAGTGATCTGGCGTACCACGCACCACGGTGCGATCGGGGTACAGACCGCTACGCCACTTGTTCGGGCGGACTCTGACTCGATCATCTCGCAACCTCCCACGCCATGCCCAGAGCATGGGAACTCATCCAGCGGGTTTTTTCCAGGTGCTCATTGCACTGCCAGCTTCAAAGAGATCTACCTCCAGGTTCAAAGCATGTATATATACTTTGGGAGACTTTGGGTGTATCCTATTACCAGGGCCCAGTGAAGGATGATGGTTCAGTTGCCGGCCTTTCTCTGGAATAGTGATGTTCTTGTGAAACCCGACTGCTACAGGTCAGTTCGGACACTCCCCATGTTTACTGCACCACTTGATCAGTGGCTGATCCGTCCAACGGCCAACGTTTGGGGGACCGACCTGTGTCGGCCTCGAGTGCAATCCAAACAGGATCGTATACTTCTTCAAAAGAAGCACATGGAAGCGGATGGTATGGGCTGTTTATCATTCCACACCCCCACTCCTGTCCGAACCCTTCCTATGGCGATATCTCATATGACAAAAGTCATAATCTCTATCAGAAAATCAAACAATGTCTTCGTCAAAAGCTGACACTCTTGACGTGCCTAATTAGATGCCTTCGCTCAGTGATGTGTTAATTCATCATCTTCTTCACCATACACTGTGTTTTACTCCGGTGTTTGGATGATCGATCGATGGTTGCACGTGTTGTAAATTCTCTTATTGTGTCGTACATACATACCCT
The DNA here is from genome assembly GCA_963970005.1 of Durusdinium trenchii. Lineage (NCBI taxonomy): Eukaryota > Dinophyceae > Suessiales > Symbiodiniaceae > Durusdinium > Durusdinium trenchii. Next base: position 818,472 of record CAXAMN010021284.1, on the reverse strand, counting down.
CGTTCGCACCCCACATCGTTTCCAGGGCTATCGAGGGGCGAACGCTGGATCGATCGTGAGTTGGTGTGGCTGTTTAAAGTATATTATATACCCATTTTAAACAAAAAAAACAAAAACATGGAAGCGGATGGTATATGGGCTGTTTAAAGGATCATTTGCCATTGGCAAACGGCGTTTGGTCCACTTCCACGCGTCTTTCCGACGTCTGAGGCCTGAAGTTCTGACCGCTCTCTTGACGGAGCAGACTCTCCCAACCTCGGTTCTGACGGGTCTCCCCACATGTGATTCCATCATGGAACCTGGAAAACTACAGTCTAAGATGGAAGGAGCCAGTCCTTCACTTTCAGTCTGGACTTCGAGGCACGACCCGGTTCCGACCCGTCCTCTTTCTCTTTAAGACCCGTCCTCTCGTCGACGCGGAGGGCGAGAACCCCACCGCCCGGCGAACTCGCCTTCGAAGACGACGCCCGTGTAGTAGGCGAGCCCTGTTGGGGTGCATCGGGCGCTTCGCGCGAGGAGTGAAGCGAACCGTCCGAGCGGGTGCTGCTCTGCGGGGGGGGGGTGGGGGTGGTGTTTCGCCGGGTTCTGCCCAGATCGGAGGTTGAGTTGGCCTTCTGTAAGGCCACACATGGCAGTCAACTCGAATCTGTTTTCAAACGTCTGCGGAAGACAAGTGGAAGGACAAAGGGACACCATTGAAATATCGGTGTGGATGTATAGCCTCGAGATTTCACAGAGGAAGTGTTTCATCGGTCATGAGTTGGGTTTCCCCAAAAAATATGTTATGGACAATTTTGGGGCAAATGCTTTGAAGCCGCGTCATATTTGACAAAGCCTTGAAACTGAGTCCAGGAACGACAGCACGTAATTAATTAGGCCAAACTACCTAACTTAAGGTCACTTACAACTGGCGAATGGCAAACTGCATGAAAACGCATGGAGTGAAGCTTGGCGTGCTAAGCTTCTCAACTCTTGCAAACAGCCTAACAAAGTGCATGAGTTTCAACGACGCGGTGTTCAGTACAGCTGGCGTTCAGTCTGCCCATATGGAATTCCTTGGTCCTGGGTCCGTGTGGAATTCCAACAAAAAATGACTCAAGAACGTCTGCAGTTCAAGTGCTGCATGCGTGCCGCAGTGTGTGAGTCATCTGGAGAGTCACCGGCCACCCTGGGAGTTCCTGAAATCACAGAACCTACTAGCGATGGCCTCTAACCTAAGAGCGATGGCCCCCACCTACTAGCTTACTAGCGATGGCCTCCAACCTAGAAGCATCGGGTGATGCAGCCGTGGACTGTCCGTGGTCCCCGTCCCCACCGATTGGCTGACCGTATGGATCCACAGATCCAACCTTCGGAGGTACGATGAGCAGGGGACTATTGATGTAGGCGAACCATTGATGGCCCTCTCGTAGCTTCTGAGGTACGGTGGCAGGGGATCCCTAGGGAAAGTATACCGATTAGCATGCAAGAAACCCAAAACCCAGGGACGAGTCTGGCGGTCCCTGTTCGGACCACCTCTCAGCAACATTCAAAATGTTTTCCTGAATTACACCATGTCCAGCTACCAATTACACCACGAAAACCCACTTTAAATGATAAACAATGAATCGTGTTTCGCCCATGATGGATCTGAAAAGTACCTTCTGAGGTGATTGGAGACACTTTCAGGTAGGTTTGGAGGGTCCAGGTACCGAACCTGAGGTTCGGTACGAAAACGGATCCCAAACGGGAATGAACTTTTGTTCAGTCTTCTTCTCACCCTTTCGTGACTTTCGTCTAGACCACGGTCGCTGGATGTCGCTCCGCCTCGCACCACCGAGGCGTCGAAGATGAGCCAATCGCCAAAGCCTCGGGGTGGGTCGAACGGTGGTGCCGAGGGGCTTTCGGACAGACTGAGGTCTTGTTTTGGAAGATGGTCTCCTTTCTAAAGCGCTGTGGAAATCGTCTAAATGTTCAACCTGTTTGGCACTGAAGAAAATGACATAAACCACAGGATATTGACCTATGCTGCATTGACCCCTGCAAAAATGTCAAGAATTCCAGCCCCATGGGTCCTGCTGCTGTCAATGCGCAAGGCTTGCAAGGTCAGGGCGGCCTTCTCCCGGACTTGTGGATCATGACCGAAGGTTAAGGACAGGGGACTCTGCACCACTCCGCACAAATGAAGTGGCGCAACCCAGTAGATGGCTCAACTCAAATATTCCAGGGCCACTTACTGTCCAGAGAGCGTACTGAAATATACTCGAATCAGTGATGATTATATTTCTGCACTGCACTGTTCCTGTTGCTGGATAAATGTTTCTGGACTGTTGCTGTTGCTGGATTGGGAGTACCCCAAGAATTGCGATTTCTGCGTTGCCGGATACCAACATCATCATATAATAATGTGCCACTGCAGGCAGGCTCATCTAGCTTGAACCGGGTGTCTTCCAAATAGCAAGTGGGTGTTTGATTTGGAATAGGACCTTGTTGTCAAGTTTCTTGCTGGCTCCGTTAAAAGCATGTGACACAGCCATGTAGTTTATTTGGTCCTGCTTGGGAGCAAAGAGCTCTAAGAATGAGGCAACATGCACATGCGCCTGATACACTCAAGACTGACCTATATATACAGTCATGGAACTTCAAGAATTTAGATTTCTTCGTAGTGGGCAGCCATGCCAGCGTGGAGATACGATGATGATGGAGACGTTACGTGTGAAGAGTCTGCAGAGACCATCTCCTTCCTCACAACCACGAACATAATCCACCGCTTCTGGCGCCACAGCCAAGCACCACTATTTCAAAAGTTTTGCGCCACATTTTGATAGAGCTTTCGCTTCAAGATTTTTAAAGCACTTGGATGGAGAACGTGGACCTGTTGGAGCTGCAAAAAGAAAGGCTTGACCTTGACCGGGACGTTGCAACTTCAATAGGTCCAACTCGTACTTCACACTATTTGCCAGATCTTTCTCGACCCTCTGCGGAGTCATGTGTTGATGTAGGTCTGTGCGGCCCCGAGGATTGCCTGAGCCAGCTGGAAGCACCAACCACTGCGCTTATATGCTGATTGCTCAATATGCCCAGCTTGGACGTGAAACTTTCTCGGCTTGACATTTATCTTGTATTGGTGCTCAGGAGCGGAGGCTCAACGATCTTGGATTGGAAGATTATAATTGGAGCAGTCGGATGCAAACACCTGAAGCTTGTAGGTGCAATGTGCCTTGCGCCCGGCCAAGCTCGATCAATGGGGCCTTGCAGGAATGAATGAGTTGGAGACGGAAAACCCGTCACAATTTTGCCAGCCAAATCGATTTGGCCGGGAAAACCCGTCACGTTTCAGACCGGGGCCCCAGCCCCAAAATGTGATGGGTTTTTTGAAAAACCCGTCGCAATTAAATAAGGAAAACGAAAACCCGTCAAACTTTCCAGCTCATCCCCAACTTCAAAAAGTGATGGGTTTTTCCAAAACCTATGGAATTGTGATGGTTTTTAAAAAAACCAATCGCTTTTCTGGGGCCAGCCGAGCTTCCAGATTGTGATGGGTTTTCTGAGCAAAACCACTCAGCCAAATGGATTTGGCCACCAAAAATGTGATGGGTTTTTTAAAAAACCCGTCGCAATTTGACCAGCCAAATCCATTTGGCCAGGAAAACCCGTCACAATTTGACTAGCCAAATCCATTTGGCCAGGAAAACCCGTCAAAATATAGCCAGCCAAATCTTTCTGGCCAGGAAAACCTCGAACACTTGGTATACCTAGGGTCCAACCGCTTTGCACTTGGAGTAATGAGGTGTTGCAAAACCTGTTTGGCATAAAGGACTTGTCACGATTTTACTGTTAAATTGTGTTGGCTCAGTAAGGACACCTCAGTTTCCAACAAAGACCAAAGCAGAAGGGCCGGGGCTTTGAGCTGGGTGCGCTTAACCTTGGTAGGCTATTTGACTGCCAGCTAGCTGGCAGCCGGTGTGCCCGTTTACTGGCAGCCACAACCTGTTTGAGTTTGTGGTGTGTGCTTCTTGAAGCTTTAAGCTTCTGGAGGGCTTTAGGACGAGGTGAGAGTTGTTCGAGTAAAACGGTCGCGTCCGTTGAAGGTTGCCTTGAAGCTTCGTGATTCTTAGAGCCGCGGCTTGTTGAGGCGATGTGGTAGCGGGGGGACAATATCGCGTCACATGGACGATCAAAGTGAAAAATAGCATAAGCGAAGATTCAACCTTTTGACCTGGCTTGGTTGCAATGTGCACATGGAGCCTGGTAATTGAACTTGGTGCTATTTGCTATCACTATGGTTTTGAATGGGATGCCACGTGATGCGTGCAAGTGCTGATTGTTTGCAAATTGCAGCAAATTCTGCGAGTCCATGGAAAAAGCTGCCAGCTTGTGCTTTGGAGTTTACCGGATGGGTAGAAATTTGGACACCCACTCGCTATTTGGAGGACACCCGGTTCAGGCTAGATGAGCCTAGGCATGAATTCAACTGATGTGGTCGACCATAGCGCCCAGGGTGACGGCAGCTGCTATCATCCGAGCAGAGCCTCCGCTTTATCATGCACTTGCTGCAAAGGATATTACAGTACTTCCTTCAGCATTCAAGCCATCTTGGGATCTTGGGCGCGAAGAAGCAAACACATGGTGATTCCAAGCAGTGGCCTTTCAATGCCGCACAGTTAGATTTGTGCGGACGTGTGTAGCATATCATAGTCATGCCACTTGGGCATCAGCCACATGACCCGAGGAGTTATGCAGTCCCCAGCCATGGCACTGGTCACCTAAGTTGCCGGTCTCCTGATGTGCAAGTAGGCGGTAGGTCAAAGCAAGTGAGACCCCGTCGATGAAACCCTGAAGAATAATTCCAAGCATTTGTTCTCCTTTTCCTTCTGCAAACGGGCGCTTTTCGAGCCTTCTTCCGAGTCTAGAGATATCCTTTCCAGCCTTCTTCAGTGCCCCATCGGTACTCGCAACAAAAGCAGCCAAGAGACCTTCGTCTTCGGCGAGCTGAAAGAGCAATCTAAGCTCCTTGACCTGGCCACTCTGATGAGGACGGCTTTTGGACGCAAGATGGACCCAAGCCAAGCCACGATGTGCTGAACTTCTGAGTACGGTGTCTTGAAACCAAACCCAGATGTGAATGATACCCAAGACACTCAATGGGACTGGCATACTTACATACATTGGGATGGTTGAAAAGGGGTCAATGTAGGCATACTTGTAGGCATACATACCGTACATGGAGAGTTTGGGATAGATGATGATAGATGTCTCAACCCGAGTTTACGGGCAAAGACAAACAATTCTCTTGCCTTTGGATGTTCTTGCACTGATGTTAGGAACTCTTTGGGTAATGGAAACCAAGGAGGGGCTACCTAGCTACCTTGAGCCTCACACGAGCAGCCAATTCCCGTCAGCAAACCATACTGGTCATCAACACGATGCTTGGGAACCCAAAAGTTCTGACTTCAAACCCTTCAGTACCCCCAAAAAACGCACGCACTCGTGACGTCACACCAAACTCACTCACCCAGGTGGATCCAGCTGTTGATCCAGCTGTGTCCAGTATGGATCCGTGGTGAACCAAGCAAGGAATAACACTTCTGAAAGCGATGACACATGGCCCCATCGACTAGAACATGTGGAAATCTTATCCTTGCAAAGTGATCAAATAGAAGGACTTCAATGTTTAATTGATCCGTCAGAGCCCCAAGATTCTGGGAGCCCCAATGTTAAGAGTTACATCGATTAGCCGCCCGCGGCTTTTTCATGTCACGTGAAAGGTACCCAAGGAAAGTGCCACCTAGCCACCTAGCCTAGCACCTATATTTGGGCAAGCCAACTAGCAGGGAAGAGGTAGGAGCAAGGAAGAGGTAGGTTTTGGTGGTAGTTGGGAGCAAGTTGGCCTCTTCCCTGCTCCTACCTCTTCCCTGCAATCCTCCCGTCTGATCTATGCTATATTGCATCCAAATATTAACGCAACACATTTGATCATGACTCATACAAGAGTAGCAGCTTTCCATCATATTAATCACCTTGCATATGCCCATCTCCACTTGAAACAAACATGAGTCATTCGACTGGAATACGCAGAAAACGACTCCATCGTTCTCGTTCAGGACCATCACGGCACCGTTTCGATCGCCCGCCTCAGCGCTTTCGCCGACCTTGAGGCTGAGAACTGATACGACTGTAAGGGACCGAAAGATGGGGTCGTTCTTGCACATCCCAGACTCTCCATATGCCTATATAATATACATTCCCGTTTGGGATCCAGGTACCTACCGAACCTCAGGTTCGGTACGACTGGACCCGACCCAGGCACCTACATAGCAGTGTCGAACACATCACCGTACCTGAGAAGGTACTTGGATCCTTAGGGATTGACCCCTTTTTCCCACGGAACCACCCCGTCTGGCTACATGGAGTGTCTGGGCATGGAGTGTCTTGGCTATCACGAAAGAAAGATGAGAAAATGAGTCCACCCCAAACAACATAAATACACTCCTCTAAATGTAGCGTGAAATCCCGGGGAGCACTCCCGGCCCTAACCGAAACCTCACACCTTCACACACACACAGAGCCACTGGCACTGGCATCCAACAACCATGAAGATGAGAGGCTTTCGGGCACCAAGCTTGTGAAAATGTTAAGCCACCTGCAGTCTCAATTGCTTCATGTACAAAGGGGTAGGGTGATCCCAACCAAAAAAATGGATTCAATCAAACTGGTAATGGATCCTATTTCTTTATAAGATTGAGACACGTGTGCAAACTGCACTTGTTGAAAACGGTTGCTGAACCTTTATATAATACAATTTATATATATATAAGATATATCATATTGCGAACGGATGGAAAGGTGTGCCCTGGCCCCGTTCAAGCTCTTAGGTCAACATGAAGCTCGCGCGCTAAAGCTCCTTTTTACCTGGTTGGGCACTTGAGCCAAAAGTATATGGCATGTACCTGTATAGCAACTATACTGGGACCTCATCCCTATTGACACCCCCCACATCCGTGCTTCGACGGGGAAGGGAGATGAGTGGATGTAAAAACCGGAGAACGAATCATGTTCTCAAAAGTGCATTGGAGGTCAACCAGTATGTCCTATAGAACTGAATTAGCAAACGATCTTGCATTCGCTTGAAAGTTGGATCAAACAGGTAATGGAGCTACAAACGGAAAACGTGCACCTACCTATGGTATCATGCGATTACCAACGGTGTGAAACACAATCCTATCTCACTCCCATGATGCCAAAACGGTCATCATGAATTACCCAAGATCCCTCAGTACTTGAAGTACCGGAAGTGGCGTGTCGGTACGACCCCAATGCTCAACCATTCGTGAGTTGTCGCATGTAGTCAGCGCCGACAAAGCCAATGTAGTCCTTGATGAGCTCAACATTCCTTGGGTTTCCCCTTCGGATCTGCTCCTCAAAGAGCTTCAATTTCTGTGCCTGGATATCGGATACCTCTATGCCATAGTAGCGGCATGCAACGAGGATCTCCTTTGTGACATTCTTCCGCTCCGATTTGATGGCGGGGCTAATGTCGATGAATTTGTATGGAGCGGCACCTTCGTCATCTGGTTTCTGGTAGTAGCTATATCGGCTCGCTCCGAAGGTCTTCCTGATCAAGCGTCTGATGAAATTTGAGATGAATGCCAGTTTCTCGATGATCTCTTCCTGGGTCTCAGATCTTCGAGCCTTTGGATCACTCATGTTACGCCGAGTGCTGCCGACCTCTTTGAGGTACTTGTGGCTAAGCCCGCAGCGGATTGCAGTGATCATCATCGGGTGAATAACGTGGGCGTGGAATTCATAGATCTGCCACGCCTCTGTTGCATACGTGTCGTTGGTCCATTTGCTCATGCCTACGACCTCGGCTCTCTGAAGGCGTCTTGGAAACCCAGTATCCGGATCATTCGGTACTAATGGCCATCTATTGTATGGAGTGTCATGCCGCTGTCCATCGTCGAACTTTCGCAGTACGTCTTCACGACTCTCAAAGCAATTGATGTCGAACGTTGCGTTGGCCAAGCTCTTGATCAACTTCATCAACCTCAGATCAAATTGTTGTGTGACTGCGAAGTTGTGGTCGATGGGGATCGCAGCTTCTTGCGGCAATTCGTCAATTGCGAAGGGGAAAGGCTGTGGAAGTTCATTCCCGTATCCATCTTGAGGGACCTCCCGATATTCGGGTTCGCCTTCAGCTTCGTCCGGTCGTTCCTTCAAAATGATAGGAACTTCCTCGTCTTCCTCTCCTTCGGATTCCTCGACGTCAATGACTTCTTCGGCTGTCTTTCGTGCATTCTTGATGACTTCATCGATGTTTGCACCTGCAGCAGAAGTTGCTTCACCGGAAGAACTGGCTGGAGCATCTCTCGGAGGTGATCGTTGATTGCGGTCCCTTGTCTCCTTGGGTACCACATGCGTGAGCTTCCCATTCGCGATCAAGACCGCTACGCAGTGCGGACATATCGTCAATCGCACATCGACCTCGCCAAGACAGTTAGGACACGGTCTTGAGTCATAGTCTTTCATTGCTCGGCGGTATACGATCTCCTCAAAGATTTCCTGCCACTCAGTGCTATCATATTCTGGGTAGATACCACTCTCCTCGATCATGCCCAACAGCTTTGAGATTTTAGCGTCGTCCTCAGAGTAGATACCATCCTGGACCTCAACCGCTAAACTCTCAAGCTTTTGATAGCGTGGAGTCATGATCGGGTTTCCGTATTTGGATTCCAGAACAAGGTAGCTTCCAGGGTCGGGTTCTCTATTGAGTAACCTGATCCATTCGATCTCCTCAGGCTGTCCGGGTTCTGCATTGTCGCATTGCAACCATGCCCCTTTAACCTCATCGAAGGGAACGACGTCCTCAACCAATAGAGATCCAGTCGCTGAGATGAGAAGCCCGTACTCCTGCAGCTTCCACACCGGAATGTAGAGAACCACTGGGCGATCACTCAATGCGACCTTACGACCCAGCCAAGGTTTTCCCTTGTAGCCCTGCTCCCAGGCCCATGGCGGAAAACATGTGAAGTGAATAGAATCCCTTCCCGATGAACCGAGACCTCCTGGCACTAGCCCCCGTCGCATGATTGAAGTCAGCGCTCCAAGATTGGTAGCGTGAAATGCAGTCACCATGGATAGGGCCATGTCGTTGGTCATTCTCGATCCAATGTGGTCGATGTTGATGGTAACATCATAACCTCCGCCGTCCGATGAGTGTGCTGAAGTTGCTCTTACGGCCACGGGAAAGCACCATCCATCGCTATGGTGGAGTCTTCCTTTGGAGATTCCCATGCCCTTGAGTTCGTCAATCCATTCCTTCTCCATCGGATCATCAGGATCATTGAGTTCATCAGGGTGAACGCGGACCGCCAACATTTGGAATCTGATCCTCTTGGTTATGCGGAAACACTCATAGTTCTGGTCGAGGTACTTTTCCAAACGCGCCTTCTTGGTCAAGATGTCTATATTGCCATAGTGATAACCGTCTTCCCAAACTGCGTTATCACCTAACAGGTCTTCCCATGACACCCATGCGCCTTCGTCGCATTTGATTGGTGTGAGTCTTCCTCCTGTCCTGAACTGGCGTCCAATTCGATGCCTCAACTTCGCTCCCAATCGACGACTCAGGGCCTGGCTCGCTTGGCTGTATTCTGGTACTCGACAGTCTGGAGTCGGATACTTGTGGTTGCCGTAGTCGGAGTTCTGTGCAGCGAAAGTGACTCCGTTGATCGGTACTAGCTCAACTTTCCCGATCATAGTCATGGGGTCGATCGGCTTGTATCCCTTCTCCCTCCGTGTCGGTAGGGGATAGAATTGATGACATGCCTTTGGTTTGAGGGAACTGGAGTGCACAAATGCCTTCTCTACAAATTCGTACACCACCTTCATATCCCTAGGGCCTACTTCCGCAAGCTTCCGCCCATTGTAGGAATGTGTCCCTCCTTCGACTCCATCGGCACTTTCAATCAAAGTGAACCCGTCATGGTCAAACATTGTCACGACTCTTGCTTTCAACATTTCTTTTCGCCTGAACTCGCTGTCGACCTTCCTATCTGGAGTAGGCGATGCTCTCTGCTTCTTCTTCTTAGGCTCCTCGGCTGGATGTCCGGATGGTACATCGTCGGGTGCAACCTCTCCCTTCACTCTCTTTTTCCAATCACTCAGCACTGAGGTGACTGTGGGTGAAGATGAAGGGATCTTCTCGCAATTGAGAGTTGTGTGTCCCGACCTCATGCAGTGGATGCAGAATTCTGCTTGCCCGATCTTCTTCTCGAATTCGTCGATGGCTTGCAGTATTGATGTCTTCGGATCGGACATGTCAACGTCTTGCTCCTCCTTCTCCTGTTCACATTCAGTTTCCATATCGACACCTTCGGCCTCGGGCTGGTCAGTAGCCTCTGCTCCCTGTTCTGGTTCTTTCCCAATTTCGAAGAAGTGGTCGATATCGAATTCAGGAGGCGGCATGGTCCTCATGCGAACGAGAATCAGTGCCACGTTTGCCGCCTCATCAGAGTGCGGGTCCAATGTTCTGATCATCGATCGCTTTCGGTTCTCATACGTTGTCCTGTCGTATAGCGATGCAGTGACGCGCTTGATGGATTCTTCTAATCCCGTCCTCAAAGCCTCAATGTCACCCCATCCCAAGAACAGGTGTTTGAAGAGTTGAGCAATTTCTAACATGCCCAGCAGCGCTTCCACCATATCACCTACCCGTTCCTCCGAGGGATCATCTCCGAACATATTGCGGAATACCTCGGGCTCCAGTATGGTCTTGAGGTATTTGGTGTAGCACACGTTGCCAAGGTCATAGGATCCCTGGTAGTACTTGGCACTGCCAACTATCTGCTTTTCCACATGGATGCTGGGTCCTCTCCTCGTTTTGAAGAAGTTCTCCGTCATAGTTGATGACAACCTGATCCCCCCGAAGAACGAGATCTCCTTCTGGAAGCCTGGGTTCCCGTTAAAGATGATCATCGCTTCGTGTAAGAACTTCATCAAGTCTACGTGCGGGTTCATCTCGGAGATCATGACGGTGGGAGAAGATACCGTTTGCCCCATGCCGAAGTTGTGAAGCAATCGAGCACATGCATGAAATCGCTTCTGGACGTAGTCTTCTGCGGACATCCCACGGCATCTATTTGCTGCTCCGTTGATGCATTCTGCATAGCAATCGTCTTTCAAATCGGAGTCTATGGGATTGCAGACCAAACAGTAATCGCAGCAAATCTCCTCACCCTCCTTGAAGTCATCAATGACGTACCACCTTTGAGTCCTCGAGTATATTGGTTCTGGCTGAAGGACTCCCCAGTACTCATCCATCCATGGCATTTTGTTCTCTCTCCTTACCTTCTCCCTCTTCCTCCGCTCAGACTCGTTCTCACCTGAAGCTCCCGCAGTGGACTGATATGCATGGCTTCCTCTTACGGAGTCTCCGAACAAGTACTGATACAACCTCTCTTTGTCCTGCAACACGTGTTCCAAGTTGGGATCATGGAGGCTATTCGCTTCGGTCAAGGGGTCCGGTGCCATGAAGCAAGAAGCGAGCATCTTTTCTCTGAACAAATACTTTTCCATGACAGCGTGGACCAAAGAGGTTCCAGACTTCATAGAGTAGGGGTGACCGCCTCCGGCGACCGAAATGGCTCGCCAGAATCTGTCCGACGTCGTGGACATCATGCCATTCAGCGACAGCTCGTCCTTGATCATGTTGGCGATTTTACCGAACGAACCGACGGCATGGTGAAACTCCACGTCTGCGCAAATCCTCACGAATGTAGGTAGTTGGCAGCATGCGTCAAGCTTGATGATCACATCCCTAAGTCTTGGAACGAAGTCCGTGGGAACAATCACAGTCTTGTATGTCCCCTTCTCGCCCGCAGTCACTAGATGGCTCAATGACAACCACACATGAATGGAGGTGGGTTCATGGCGTTTGACATCGTCAATTCGATCACGAACGAAGTCGATGAAGCCATATGGATCCGTCACCATTCCCTTCTTGTACTCAGGCGTACATGACATGTTGATGACCTTATCCCATCCAAGCGACAATAAGCTCTGGGCGAACACTGTCTGTTTCCCGGAATTCGATTTGGTGATGTACCCGAAGTCCGACATCAGAATCACCTTACTGGTCTTCATGGCGCCGATGAACTCACAGTGCACACTCCCACCGTCGATGGTGCGAGACGCTGGCTGACACGTGACACTTGGGATGAAGCCCTTCAATGTTTCACGCATCCTTAGCTCCAATTCCGCTTCGTCACTCACCTTGGCTTCCATTGGGTAACAAAGGTTGTATAGCGTCCTCGGAGATGGTAGTCCTCCAGCAAGTGACACTTGTGTTGAGTCGTAGATGTTGGTATATTGAGCGAACCAATGGGCGTCTTCTTTGTGGTAGTTCCGATCGATCACCGTCTCTTGGTACCCCCCATGCCAGAACATCAAATACGACGTCAACCTTCGTAAGTACTGCAGCCATGTCATCTGTCCGTTAACGGTACAGGGACCTTCTACGGTGTGCCCGGATGGCACCTGATTGGCGCTGACCATTGCGTAGACCTTCATGTCTCGCGAAAAATAGTCTTTCCCAAATACGTAGTACTTGTCTGATCCCATCGGAAACGGCATTCTAAACCACGTGGTGACTGAGATGTCCCTTGATGCCGCACCAGTGGATGTTGATCCACCTGTCCTTCCCCACCGCTTGTAGGATGCCGACCCATGCCCAGTTGAACTGTCGGAAGGGCGTTCCGAAAAGTTCTGCTGTTCAAATGACGACGACGGTGGAGGAGGTCTTGGTGCACGAGGCATTGGTTTGGCCGTCGGCCTTGTGAAGTCACCATATATCTGAAGCGGCGGACACCACTTTGGTCTATGAGCAACGTCAGGAGGCTCAGGACCTTCGCTATCCTGCATGTTCCAAAATGGCAACGAGGGGATAATTTTGTCCTCGATTTTCTTCTTCAACTCCTCGATGTAGTCGGTGTAGGATTTGAAGGCGCTGCTCCGTCGGTTGTACTCATCTTGCCTCCCGCTCTCCGCTGCAGCTGCGTTGTACTGAACTCGAAACATTGTGGGTTCAACCGGGATCCACTGATTGATCATCGGCATGACTTTCTCCCTCATGAATCTGAGTTCTTCTGGTATTATCGTGGCTACCAGAGGCTTGCAGTTGTCAAGGTACTGCACCATAACACTCATGGAGCCTAAAAAGGTCTCCATATGGTTCTGAGCCGCCGGCCTGTACTTCGGCAATCCTCTCTTCCTGGCAATCAGGTCCTCGAGCACATCGATCACATGGATCTTGTCCAATGTGCTGTCCAAGTTGTGGACCCTTATTGCCAGTGCCATGTTACGGACTTCTCTGTTCACCGTATCTATCAGCTCTTTCACCTTCTCCTTCGCGTTTCGACTGGTGAGTTTGTCAGAGGTATGGTAGAAGATCGAGCTGAAGATCGTGTAGTAACTTTCGAGGCGGGTAGCATAGACGTGATCTGACGGATCCGCGGCTTCACGCATGTTCATGCTCTCCTTGGCCGACCCGGACAGGTTCCTCCATTGCTGGTAGGCAACCATAGTGTCATTGAATCTGCCGTTGTTGATGAAGTCGCGGACGTCGTCCCATAAGTCATCGATCGCCCCAATCTCCTCAGGCTCCACGAGGTAGCGAGAGAGGTTACTGAAAACCCCATTCGCATCGTTCCCGAAGCGCCCCTTGATGGTGGCCATGGATAGCTTATAGCGTCTTACTAAGTCGCCTGTAATCTCTTTCTTCTCGTCCTCGTTCATGTAGCCCACTAACTTCTTCAGTGAAGCGGTCAAGAATTTGGTGTCGTCGGATCTTGTCCTGGACATTGCATAGTTGATGGATAACGGGACGAGCGGAGGAATGCCGACGGCAATCCATGCTTCGACCACATCCAACCCATGCGTACTCCTCGACATCCTTGGAGGCAGGGTGATCTGCCCTCTCTCCTTCATCTCAACCAGGCCATCGAGGATCTTGATGATGAAAGTCGGGTAGCCGCCCGTGTTGCTGTTATAGTTCATGACACCACCAACAGAAGCCATAGCCACGTCGCTGAAGCGTACGGGTGAAGCAGTGCTGTGGTCACACAAACAAACACAACATGCCTGACAATCATGACTGCCATGAGGTTCGATCCGTCGTGCGTGTGATGTTTGTGTCCCATGCTCATAACATGTGTATACAGTCTCGTTTGGTGTTGCATCACACACTGAGCGCTCATTGAAGGAACTACCCAAGGCTCGAATCATAAGGCACGGAACGGCATGCATCATCATCTCAGACTTCTGGAATGCAGCGATTCTCTTGGTCACGGTCTTCAGGATGATGCCGACTATCTTCTTATTATATAATTGAGTAGTCTTAGTGTATTTACCTGCACAATCTCTATGACTATGGCTCTTGTCACATGTTCTGCTGAGCTGGTTGCCAAACTCAAGATTCCATGATACAATCTTCCAAGGTTTCTTGATGAGTTTCTTGTCGGAATGCGAATCGTTGAACTCAGCACCTAACCCGTACATACATCCATCAAACACATGACAGTCGCAATCAGTGCCGCTCAACAAACTTTGAACCCTTTGATCTTTCCAGTAGGCACAGTATCGTGGTAGTTCAAACAGTGCGGCGGCTCCGATCCTCAAAACACGAACCATAACAGTTTCAAAACGTTCCCAAAGGTCCCAGTATAGTGCTCGCTTAAGCTCTATAGATTTAGCTATCGCGTCGCTGACTTTAGCGTTGTATCTCGACCATGCCGATCCGCCTGTGCAGGGTCCTGCAAACATTACTGCATCCTTCTCCGAACGCACTGCCGCAAGCGCACGTGCAATTCCGTATGGTGAAGTGAGGTCATCGCTTTGAGATACAGTGACGATGGTGCAGTCGTGCTTCGCCGCTAAATGGGTGAAGTGATTGCACTCCTCTGAACACAGTAGGATGAATGCGGGTTCTTTACCTATATCGTACAGATCGATTACAATCTGCTCGTCGCGGGCGGCAAGGTTGTCGTCTTCTTCGCACAACACGAACTGGTACCGATATGCCATCTTCCCATCATGTCGTCTCAAGTTGACGTCAACTATTCTGTGCTCTCTACTCTCCTCGCTCTTGACTTTGCTGATGGAGACGAACGTTGGGACAATGATATCCTTCAATGGGATCGTTTTCATACGTTTTGGGGTGCTGCATAATGCTATCGCAGCCGATTTAGCTTCCTCGTTTTCCGATTCAGCGTTGTTTCCCCTAAGGGTGAACACAGTCTTGCCTGTCCATCGGAGGTGCGTTTTGGTATGCGTACCTCTACCTGAGTGTCGCCAATAGTCTTTGACACAATCCTCAAAATCTGATGACTCGAATTGACTTCCTTGACGGTAAGTCATCCTATCGTCTTTGATCCGTGACATGTCGACTGGACAAGATGGCGCGTCACCCGGGCAGAACGCCTTTCTCCTAGGAGACAAGTGTATTCTTGTTAACGTCCTAGCTTCTTCGTCTACCTCCCAATGATCGTGAACTGAGTGCTCTTGCTCTTCAGGATCCGAAACAAAATTGTCGAAAATCATCGAAGACCCCCCAGACCCCCCATTCCCCCCATGCACAAGGCGCGTCAGGGCGTTGAGCACGTGTAAGGCAGAGGTCGAGCAGTGATGAATCGACAAGTACAAGGACGAATCACGGAGAGTCTGTTGCAACTCGCGACATTGGACAAGTGGACGCAAGCTAAACAAAAGATGTGGAAGGGTCGCAGCGTTGAAATGACTAGACGCAGGAACTGACGCTTCGGGTAACGGAGAAGACAAGGGATGAAACTGAAAGAACGCACGTTCGACCCAGCGGTCAAACCGAACGGGTTCTAAGTTGGGGTCAACCTTATCCTCGATCTGTTGCCATTGCGCGTCCTGCAAGATCCAAGTGCTGCGAAGGTAAGCCACATCAGGGGGAGCCCGAGGTGGGCGCAGCCTGTACAGCTTGTCGTAACATAGGGGTCGCATCCAGGGATCTCTTGCAGTCCCTCTTTGCTCGAAAGTCCCGGCTGATATAGGTGTGGCGGGACAACCGGAATGGTGGTGTAAGGGTATGTTGGCACCTTACTGTAACGATCCTTCTGGAGCTGCTTGGCGTAAGACAAGCCATCATGAGTTGGCTTCATCAAGTCGAGCAATGCTTGGCTGCGCAGACCATCGTCGCTCAATATATTGATCAACACGCACGCATGTTTCCATGAGTTGGCATCATCGAACCCTTTAGTGTGGATATCGGCAGCCATACGGGCAGTAACCTCATATACGAGCAACAGATAGTCACGCTTGAACATCTCGTACAACCAAGTGATGGAAATACCATGAGTTCGCTCCATGTGACGCATCGTGGGGTTCCTCCCACTCCGCATAACATTGATCATTGCTTGATTATCGTCATAAAAGACTATTCGTGGTGGCGTCCTCATCAAAGTCTCCCATGCACTGATGCTTGGGATTCCAAGTGTCCTCAATGCGTAATCCGCCGCGACAATCTCAGCCTCCGGGGTGGAGTGGCTAACGCACCCTTGACGTTTGCTACCTCCTGCCAACGGGAAACGAGTTCGTTTGCCTTGGACATGCATGTGTGCACCGGAAGTCGACTTCAACGATTGACCACATCCTGCGTAGTCCGCATCTGCGAATAGGGCTAACGACAGGTCTGCTTTGGAATCACCGACCCAACCTACCATTTTCTGATCGGCTGAATGATGCACGTAACACATCAGGTGGTGCAACTTAGCATCGTCGGCAACTGTCCATTTTGTCACATTGCGAGCCAGCACATTGATGGCCCTTAACAGGTCGAAACGCGCTATTCTAGCGGCGTACAACAGTTTCATTAGGAGACTAGCAGCATGAGGTGCTAGGGTACCACGAGGTTGCTCCTTCGTATCAGACTTGACGTCATCGTCTGTTGACCTGGCCTTGGAAGCTGCCTGGTCAGGCGAGAAGCAAGTACCACACCATGTGCATGTGACAGCAAGTCCCTTTTGGGTACTGCATGGTGCTCTCGATGGATGATCCTTTGTGATATCCGGTAACATCGGTGTTGCAACTTTCTTCAATACTGTGTCCTTACCTACTATGTCGAGGTATTTGACCACACTCATTCTGAGCAGAGCGCTCATATCATATGTCATCGTAGTGACTTTGGAACCATCGGCCAATTTATCTTCGCCTTTCGACAGAACACATCCTAAATACAATCCGACCTCGGTTTCTGGTTCAATACGCAGCTTGGAGCGGAGTACGTCCCAACCTTTCTTCAAGTTCCCTTTGGGGCCTGCCAACTTCAAGTCATCCACATATATCACTAACAGCAAATCTAGCTTCTCGTGGTAATACATCGACGGCCATTCTGGTCCGACGGGTTTGAACTCCAATGCACGTACAGATTCGTCGCAATGTTGCTCCCACATCGTTCCAGAGTCTGGATGTCCGTATAATGCTTTGTTCACACGACACATAGGGCGTTTGAGACCCCTTCTGGTGATCTCCTCTTGCAAGTGTTTGGGCCATGCTTCCCACGGGAGTTCAGCCCAACACGGTACACCGCCCAATAATGCTTGGATATATGCTCGAATGGCATCTGCCATCTGCACATCATTACCTTCCAGGCAACCGTAGAAATCGGCCCATCGAGCAGCTTCGAATGTAGCTGGAGAGTTCCCAAGATCTTGGAACAACGCTGCCTCGAAGTTCTGGTTCTTCACTTGATCTCCGAGTAGAACCCCTCGCCCTTTGAACTTCCTCTTCGGGTCATCGTCAGGCAGTTGGTAGTTCTTTTCCACACATATTCCATGTACTCTTGCTAAGTGAACTTCTTCCCCTTTCTTCTTGGATGTTGCCACTATCTCATCATATTCTCTCAGCCACGACCCGTCGAATGTTTCTTCATCCCAGAGTCCGCCCCATTCATCCAACATAGATTGCATTGCCTTCTTATTGGATAGGATCTCGGCACGGCTCACAGGTCTTGATACCACCGCGTTAAACAACCGATTGCCCATAAGTTTTGGGCGATGTTGCGTATCACGCACTACACATGGCATCGTCGGAAATGGTTCATCAACTACATCGTTGTCAATGAGATCACCAGTGATGCAACAACATATCTGACCGTTCAGTGGATTGTAGACGTTCTCCGTCTTCCAAGCCGCCATAGCAAGATTGTCATCGTTGTCCTCCCACATGGCACTCTCGTCCCAATCGGTGAGGAATTCTTCATCACTGGGGACACACGTGGACTCGGATATAAAGGATTTAGGTGACCATGAGTCTTCATCATCATCAGTGTCCCACTCCGTAAAGGTAGTAGGCATAGCCAAGCTTGGTCCACCTTCACCCTTCTCTTCCTCGCCCTTAGACTTCTTCTCTTTCTTGGACTTCTTGTCCTTCTTGGTTTTCTTATCCTTCTTGTCTTTCTTGGACTTCTTTTCGCTACCTCCTTCATCACCCTTCTTGACGTCTTCCAGGTCCTTCAAGAGTTCATCAGGCTCTTCGTCCTCCTTCTTATCCGTGCTGCTCCCAAGCCCTTTTGCTTTCTTCGTCAATCTATCCACGACCCTGTCTACATGCTCTCCAGCCTTCTTGGCCATAGCTCTATCTTTCACCGATAGCTTCTGCCATTCTTCAGGCGTGAGGTAGTCCTTGGGTCTTGGTGAGTTGTGGAAGAGTCGCCTTCCATCCGATCCCACTCTATATAGGCGGCCGTCCTTTGCGATCTTGACGTGTTCGCCGTCGTTGTTCAAGTAAATGATGTTATCACCTGGCCCCCCAACGGAATAGTGATCGGGACCGGAGTAGTCCTCTTTCTTCTTCTCTGCGAGCTCCTCCGTTTTCTCATCCTCGATCGCGTCAATCTCGCTAGCTCTTGACTTCAGATCCCCGTCTGGTGGATCAGGTGCATCATCGTCATCGCCTTGATCGTCGCTGTCGTCGGGATCGGGTAACTCGGGATTGGTAGGTGCATCTGGAGAACCAGCTCTCTCCTTCAGGACTTTCATTCCTTCGAGAGTGCTGTTCAACCTCTCGTACTCTTTCTTCAAAGGGAATTCTATTCCGTCGTCTTGGAAGATCTTCTCGGTGATGTGAGGAGTAATCAGTTTCCTCAACGGTCTCTCGGCATCATAACCTAGATTCTGTTGAGCGAAATCGCTTATAGCCCATACTTTGTATTTCCTCGACCAGTTCACCCCGGTCCCCATAACGTACCCTGCGAAGATGCCAGGTATGCTCTTGGGGTCGAACTTGTGATCTTGGTCTCTTTCTCTCGCATCACTAGGTTTGAAGAACACCTTCGCCCCGAGTGGTATCACCATGCCTGGGAATTCGCTCTTGTGCAACTTCAACCATGCACTGCTGCCATCGCTCAGCTTCTCGATGTTCAACAGATGGCTTACGCACTCCACTGCAAATGGCCAAAAACATGGTGGTAGTCCGGCTTCTAGTAGACATGTCGATGTGGTAAGCATCATGAACTGATTGTTTCTTTCGGCGAGTGAATTGTTCTGGGGATGTCCTGGAAGCGACTGGTCTAGTGGAATCCGGAGTTCCTTGAGTGCTGCTTCAAATTGTGGCGCATCATCCGAGTAAGCGTTGGTGACCTTTCTCTTACCGATATAGTGCTTCATCGCCTGCACCACTTCGTCACTATTGCCTGCTTTCAATGGATAGCCCCATATCACACCAGTGAACCGATCTCGAATCACCGATACATCCTTATCTGGCATGATCCCATCTCTCGCCATCTTCTGAGTGTTCATGAGATCGAAGGTGATAAGGTCACCAAATGCCTTCAATTTCCGTTTGAAAGCCCCTTTGCTAGTCTTGTAGTGCTTCATCTTTGCTCTCACACATGACTTGCAGTATGGGTTCTTGTATCGGTGCGTCATCAGGTGCAATATGGATTTCGCCTCATTCTTCAGCACTCCTGGTTTTGATAGTCTGGCTTCCCCGTCAACCACATCGACTTCCAATAGTCCCTCTTCGTCTTCACCAATGTCACTCTCCTCTCGTTCAGAATCCGCATCACCTCCATGTTCGTCGTCTTCGGTTTCTTCAGATTGACCATCGTGATCACGATCGATTCTCGGGTGTTCTCCGTCATATTCCTCTTCAGGAGAATACCTATCATCATCGTGTTCCTCTGGTTCTCCTTCGACGCCTGCAACAGCTGGATTGATATCAGATTCACCACCTCGATCTCTCTGGTTATCTTTCTTCTTTCTCCTCCGTCTCCGTGGTCTCTTGGGCGGAGGTTCCTCTTGTTGTGTCCCCTGACCTGCTGTGGCCTCGTCTTCACGCCCCACACCTGACAGTATGCGATGAAGTATCGTAGCCAAGCCGTCTGGTCTTGGTAAACATCTCCCGTCATCATCATTCACCTTGATGTAGGGTATGTTGTCATGCACTGATAGCGGAATCTTGTTCGCGTTCTGGTCGATGAGGTATGGCAACTGATTTGCCGGCCATATGAATGAATACCCTTGTTCCATGCACCGTTTCCCGATGGAGAAGACTGATGGTGTGCTCTCCAACACGTGTGCCTCGGACATCATGGGTAGTTCGTCCACATTGATGTCCACCATCTCTGATGTACTAGTTACACCATTCGCTGTCATGAAGCTCACGGATTTGGGTCCTTCCTTGGTGGTAAGGCCCATGGCGTTGACTTTCTCTCTTGAGATCAAGTCGTGTCCACATCCCGTGTCCATGATGAAGCGTATCGGTGGTCCATCATACCTCTCCACAGCCATGAACATCGTGTCTCCCGGTATCGTGTAGTTGACAGAATCCTTCCTTACTACCTCGCTGGTGTTGAAGTCAGACAGGTCGACGTTCACCTCGATTCCTTCATCTTGAGTGATTTGTATCCATGCCTTGGCAGTGTGTTCAGCAGAGTATAGCTCCATCATCTTACCTTTGGCATGTGCTACTCGTGCAGCTATACGGTTCACTCTGAGGGCTCTCAACGACGAAATGAGCTCGGTATCCACCTTCTGCACCTCATCCTTCTTCTTCCTGAGGGGACGGGTATTTAGCTCGTTACCAGGATCGCAGGTAAACGTGGTCACATCCGCCCGGTCATCGAATCTGACTTTAAAGCGAAGCGCCAGCTTACCTTGTTGTACATTGGGAAGTGCGGGTCGCGTATCCTCGCCATCACTCTCGATGTCTCCGCAAAGCATGAAGGCTGGCGCAGCCGGTTTGGGCTTGGCTTTGCCTTTAGCCTCTTGTTTTGTAGCAGGAGCAGCGTGATGCTGGCGGCGACATTTGTCCCCGAACTTGCACGATCCTTTCTGCCAATTCCAACAGACCTGATCCTTCATTGGCTTAGGGCTAGTGCTCCTGCCACCAGGACTCTTTGATCTGTCACCCTTGAGGCTTTCTGGTTTCTTAGCAGAACTTTTGTGTTTCTCTTGATGACTAAACTTGCATTTGTCTCCTCTAGAGCATCCGTTTTTCCCATGGAAGTGGAAGGCGCATCCTATCTTGGATGTATCTGCTGGAGTCGCTGACCTGCCACGATCCCCTTTTGGGCTCTTCGTGGTTGATCTTCCACGATCCTGCTTCTTGTCCTTCTTGTTGTGGTCCTTCGGATTAGCCTGAGGAAGTACCGGAGCGGCGTCCTTCGGTGGATCGGCCTTGGTATTCTTGGGTTTCGCCTTAGGATCCTTCTTCTCCGCCGCTGGTGTGGCTTTCACGAGGTTCCCAAAGGCTTTTTCCCTTTCTTTCTTGTTTGTGGTCTCGATTGATTTCCGTATCCACTTCGCCATGATCTCTCGTAACTTCTGGTAGGTCTTATCCGGGTCCTTATCCAACATGTTATCGTACACAGACAAGTCTAACGCCATGATCTTGGAATCCTTAATCTTATCCCAAAGCAGGTTGCGAAGTGCTTTGTCAGGAAGCATATCATCCGCATCCATACCTGATATGATCTCATCCCACTGTCCAAGGAATCTGGAAAGTTGATTATCCCCAGGGAACTTTGGATCGAATAAGTGCTTGGATGCATACATCACATCGACGTTGTCGGCACTCCGGAAGCTATCGACGATCAACGCTAACATTTCTCGCCCCTTGACCATTCCAGGAGTTGTGCCTCTCGCACGTCTCTGCATCATCTGTCTCACCTTCAGTTGTACGTCATGAGATCTCTCACCTGCTGCGTGGATGATCGTATGTAGGGTGATGCCTAGCTTAGCGTCTATGCTAGCGAATCTTGCTTCGCCTGATGTCTCGAGCAGAAATGGGTCATACGGTGATCTGAAGGCATCCGAGAGCCACTGGATCCAGTCTTCTTGTCTTTCGTCGCCCGATGCCGTCACGACTGCCGCTACAACCTGGGATTTCCAAACCTCCAGGTCGTGTATCTTGGGCCATGCAGGGATGTTGATCTTCTCGTGTTCCTTCCGAGATATCTTGGAGCCACCCGAGCTAGAGGATGATGCGGCACCATGTTCGGTTGCGGCTGCATTCTCAGCATTCAAGCGCTCCTCTTCGTACCTCCTCCGGTACTTATTCCTCTCATCTCTGAGCCGTGCTGCATGCGCTTCGAATTCCATCATGTCCTGCTGGTTCTGCATCATACCTTCGTAGTACTCCATTGCCTCTTTCTCCTCGGACCTTAATGACTTTTCGGTACGTCCAAGTTCCGCTCTAAGCTTGGTCATCATCTCGTTCTCCACATTGGGTTCTGATCCCATGTCTGGTGGTTTCAACTCCAGTGCGACCTTCAGTTGTGCTTCATTTGCACTCGATTCGATCAATTCTTCCTGAAGACGTTTCAGCATCCTCTCTTTACGTAGAATGTCCTCTTCCAACATGTTCACCTTGACCTCGGCTTTCTTGAGTTCGGCGTTGGATGGTTGAGACGGTCGACCGGATCCTTGAATCCTCGCCTGTGTCAACTCCTCGTTCGCCCTCCTCAATTGCTCCCTGATGGCCATGATGAAATTGTCCTGATTATTAGATCGGTTGTTGAGCTCCTCATTCTCTTCTGATAACCATTTGATCTTGCTTGTATACATTGCTTCCCTCATCTTCATCTCTTCAGCATATTCGTGTTTGTTCCTGGCACTCTGCCTTTGTAGTCCAACTAACTCCTGTCTATACAGATCCCTAATGTTCTCAGCATCTGCGACCGCAGTCATGAGCTCGGTTACGGCTCGATCTCTTTCCGCCGATATAGCCTGGATCTCTTCCGTGCCGATGTTCACAACTTGACTAACCATCTCTGCGCTGTTGCGATCAGCGTACTCCCCTAACTGGGTGAGACGATCCCGCATTGCCACACGATCAGTATCAATCTGGTATTGCAAATCGTGTGCTGCTGAGAGCAAACAGTCTCTGGATTCTGTAAGTTGGGAGATTCTTCGTTGATTTCCATATCCTTCGACGTAGCATTCTTCGAGGTGTGCCATCACTACTTCGTGGACTTCGGCCTCGTGTTGTATAATCTGGTTCTGTCTCTGCTCACATTCGACCATCCATGCGTTTTGGTGGTTCAACATATGCATTTCGGCAAGTAGTTGTGCACACTTCGCATTGAGGTCTCCATCGGCCCGTGCTAGTTGTAGGTTGTCAGTGCTTGCCCTTGCTCCATCTCCAGCTTCGCTGTCCGACGGCACTGGTACAGTTGACCCATCCTCCAATGCTAGCACTCTCACAGCTCCGGTGTCGGTTCTCCTCCTTGTCTCCCTAGGGCTACGGCCCGATCTCGGTGTCCCCCCCGGTGGTGTCGAATGCGCTGACGGGGAACGACTTCGTGCT
This sequence comes from Durusdinium trenchii, assembly GCA_963970005.1. Lineage (NCBI taxonomy): Eukaryota > Dinophyceae > Suessiales > Symbiodiniaceae > Durusdinium > Durusdinium trenchii. The sequence goes on along the minus strand of CAXAMN010021284.1, from coordinate 794,661 downwards.
CTACCTGTCGCAACTTCTCTCACCACTGTCAGAGTCTCCGCTTCGATCGTACCTGGACTAGAGTTGTGGGATGCACTCATCCGATCTGCTGCCGCAGCAGCTGCTCCAAAGGATGCAGTGCTGGCGTCGGATTGGTCCATCTTCAGTGACTGAGGGTAACTGATCTATCCGATGCTTGTGCGTTTAGATGGTGTTGTGTAAGGCCGTAGCTCGTACCCAGCTCAAAGGAGTCTGGATACGGCTGATAACCTGCGAACGGATGGAAAGGTGTGCCCTGGCCCCGTTCAAGCTCTTAGGTCAACATGAAGCTCGCGCGCTAAAGCTCCTTTTTACCTGGTTGGGCACTTGAGCCAAAAGTATATGGCATGTACCTGTATAGCAACTATACTGGGACCTCATCCCTATTGACACATATTATACCAAGAGTCACAAAAGAGTGCTGTTTAGTCCGTAAGTGAGTAGATAAGGGGCACCCCTATCCTCCAATAGGCACCCCTTTGTGACTCCTGGTATGATATCGTAGTACAATGCACACATACACAAACCACTAAACTCGAGCCTCTTCTTCATTAATGTCACACCTCCCACACGTTTCCTGCCGCTTTCGAGGGCGCCACCCCTTCGAGGCTGGCGAACTCGTCGAGGGTCTTTGCCTTGGCTGAGGTCTGAGTGCTGGACAAGCAGGAGTGTCCGAGTGTATAGATTGGAGTATGAAAATAGGGAGACCCCCTCAGCCTCTTTGGAAGACGAAAAATCAACACAAAAAAGGCCTTAAAGCCTTTGGGGTCTCGCTATTAAAACAATATCTAAAACCAAATAGCTGCATGGCTGTCTGTCTGGCGGTAAGTTCTCGACTCCGCAGCCGTCTGCCCATCCCATTCCATCCCCAAACACTCAATGGGATTGGTATATTTGCCATGATTGAAAGTACCGGCCACACAGGGTGGTTGATTTTAGGGGTCCATGGGGCACCAGTTGTGTGTTTCAGTCCATGGTCCGTTTAAGGTGTGCCCAAACGCTCCAAACAGCCCTTGGTCCCTCAAAACCTCGGGATTTGCGACCCCAGACCCCTCCAGAGGATTCGGGTCCCACCCCTCAATATGAGGGTCCAGGGTCGCGTCTGGGTGATTGATATCTTCCAGTCGTGTCTCTGGGATCAGTCAACAGGTGGAGGACAGGCGGACAGGCTGCAGAGGTCGCTCGCACGATGCGCTCGGCCACGCCCTGCCGGGGTGCGTGCGATGCTGCGGGTGCGGTGTGGAAGAAAACAAGGCCCCGGCTTTTTGGTTCAGAAGAAAGGGGGTGGCGGTTTATATAGATTGTCTCACAGGCTGTTTTAGAAGGGGTGGGGTGAGTTTGTTTTTTGGGGGTTTCAGCAGAGGTCTTGAATGTCTAGCTGACACGTACTTTGAACATTGACACGTGCTTTGATTGACTTATATAGCTGTGTTTAAATCCGCTTCATCGGCCACATCCTGGCTGATCATTGGTGTGCTGGCTGAAGCTACAGCACCCGGTGCTGTCAAAATATCTGGGCGCCTGAGCTTTCGTGTGAGTTCCACTGTAGTTCGAAGAGGGCCCTTACACGTGAGACCACCCCCTTTACGGGCTCAAACCGCAGCCATGTCATGGCCAAACACAAAGTGTTTCGAAGAACAAAAACTCCCTCACTCACTCAAGGAGTGTGCTTCAGGAGTTGTTTCCCTTTCTAAACCATTATAGAGCAGTAAAGTTCATTAATTAGTGTTCAAGTTAACTAGGAATCAATCAACCATAACCAACAACTTAACCAAATAACTAAAACACCCTTACGAATCTTGCATGACTACTTGGATCACCCTCTCCTGAAACGGATTGTCTTCAAATACAATTCAGTCTATGCACATTATATACAGTAATATATTACTATAAAATTGCTCGAGGCTGTATCCTCGTGGAACTTCAGTCTGATCCAGCATCCCTCCGATGATAACATAAGGGCTACCAACAATTAACTTGCAGGACCAGTATACAGTGTATACCCATCAAATTATATACCCAGAATGATCAATGATCAGCAAACGTACAAAAATCCCCCTTCAAATACCCATGGAGACGATGGATTTTCATTTTATAGCAATGATTTGCGGGGGGGCCAGAGTTTGGCATTATACAATGCAAGAGCTCGAGGACACTCACTATAGAATGCAAGGACTGAAACAAAAATTGTCCTCGAAAGAGAAAGGACAAAGTGCACTACAAAATGGAGGGTCCAACAGCTTTCCAAAATGAGTAAACTATAAAACCCTGGCTTTGCATTCTGTAGTGCACTCACTGGTGACTGCCAAAATTTCAAAAGTTTGTCAATGTTTTATCATTATCTTTTGTTCTTAATACTCTTTGATCTTATTACGCGCCCTCTGAGCCCAAAAGGGTCTAACCATGTCTAACCAGGTTTACACAATCTCACATCATGTTACAAAATTCAGATCACTACAACATGTTTTTCTACTCAAGTTGCCTCACTACAAACTGTCTGGCCTACCCCCTGGCGTGCTTCCACCATGTGACAAAATTTCCTTATACTAAGTGCAGGTGGCCGAGACCCTATTGTTCATTCCCGGGAATGAAACCTCACATTTCTACAAATTGCAAGGCCCCACCCCCTCCCGGGGACCCTCAAAATGTACTAAAATGCAGATTTATAGTGGCCACATGGCCATCCATAATGGGGATGTTTCAAAAAAAACACACAGGACTCACAAACAACATATAACTAAAGTACTACATGCAGTATAATATATGTTGGGCACATACCAGACACAAGAAAATGAAGAAAACTCCCATCAAAACCATTACGAACTCGTTCCCTTCGGGTGAACCGTTCCACCCGACCCGGAACCAGCGACCCGAAAGGGCAGCCTTCTCCAGTCCGATCTTCCTCGGGTCGTGGCTCGTGGCTTTCATGGCGTGAATCCGATTCGAAAGCGGACCGGGTTCGATCTGACACGTCGGACATGTTCTCCCATCCTCTCAACCAGCTTATCTGACACGTCGGAAAGTTGAGGATTGAGGAGACAGAGCACTAGAGCACTGCAAAAACTATGAACAAAGTCTTTGAGCCCCTGGATACTCCTGGATACTCCACTTCTCAGTCCCAGAATATCCGTCGTGTTCGCGTTCGTGTGCACTTTCTCTGACGAATTCCTGTGACCTGCACGATTTCTCCAGCTCCGAGTGGCCCGGTCAACTCCTTCACAACCTCCTCGGCACCCACCTTGTCCTGGAGGTCGAAGCAGAAAACCCAGAGAAAGGCCACAGCCATGCCAGCAGAGGTGGGTCAGAACCCGAACTAGACTATCCAAGTTCGGTGCCCCACGTGACGGGTCCTAGTTCAGGTCACTATCCACCTCTGTTGGTGTGGTTTGATGAGTGAAAACACCAGTCCAATCCTGTCCACGTGTCCAAGTGTCCACTTCAGCCTCATGTCGATACATGTCGCTGATCAGTCCATGGGCCCTCGCTTCCATCCCCCAAATTGGCACCATTTTTGGCCACCAAAAAGCCGCCGAACTCGTGCCGCTCCAGCTTGTCGATGACCACGCAGGTCTCGGTGAAACGCTCATCCTGGCGCTGCATAACGGAACGCTGTCCATGCGCTGCGGACCGGTTCGTCCTGCAGTTTGGTTGTGTAGCTTACTTCGGCGATGGATGGTGGGCTCAAAACAAGTTGAAGCTCAGGCAAAGCTTTGCTTTGTCTCTGGTTGTATCGATGTCAATGACCTATATACAAATCATTGATGAGCTTTTCCACTAGCGTCATGTAAATCCAGTAATGGTATTTGAACGCAACAGACTTAGATGGATGCCGATTAATTCTTGCAGTCGCCATGATCTTCAAAAAAGGATCCTGCCTGGGGATCGAATGGAAGAGAACCACACTTTGGAGACCAGTCAACTCACTATATATACAGTTGACAATTGACATATAAGTGCCGAAACATGGCATTTTTCCACACTCTTCCCATCCAAAATCTTCCCAAGAAAAATTCGTCCTGTTTTCAGTTTGGTCGCTCTGACGCTCTTCTTGTCGCGCGGTCCGGCCCGTTCGAAAAAAACGCCATCGGTCCGCGGTCCGTGTCATCCGTGTCACGGTCTGTGAGTTCGCTACACGGTCCGGCACGCCAGCGTTCTTGAGCACGGCGCCCAAAACCTTCCGGGAGTTGACTTTGATGCCCACATCCTCCGAGTTGACGAGTTGACGGAATTGGACTGGAGCATGTAGGAGCTAGTGACAAAGGGCATCGCTATAAACAAGGACGCTACGAACGGCTCCTGGCATTACTACTAGGAACATCTTGCTACTATCAAGGACTTTAGATCTCAAGATCTGGTCTTTAGCCGATCTGGGGAGACCTTTCTGGGGAGAAACGGTGATGTGCTAGCCTCTATTCATCTGAGAAGAAGTTTAACAGATTCATTAGTCAGTTCTTGAATGTGAACATGTTAGAACCTTGGCAGCTTTCTAATCTGACATGTTCTCACATGTCTGTGTCTGAGGTCATTAGTCAGAACATGTCAGAACCTTGACATCCTTCAACCTGTTCTTTCCGAAACCTCAATGACAGCCGAACGCATCATCGTCTTTGCCACGCTGGGCGGCGAAAGCAAAAAGAAACACCGCAGGTTCCTCGGAAGAAATGCCGACCTGAGAAAGATCGGGTCGTTTCAAGGGGTGGATGGTGATAAATTTTGTGTTGTTCAAGGAACTGGCGAAAAAGTTGAATAAATCTTCACCAGAAGAGGATTCACCTTCTGGGAATACAAAACACACAAAATCAACTCAGATAAAGACCAAGGCATGTTGCGGTGGGTGGGGTACAGCTGCAGGACGACTTGGCAACGCTAAAAAGTGGATTTCCCAGTTTGCACCCGTTGGCTTCGCATGTTAGGACGCATGGAACTCGTGGATCCATGGCAGGACCATGCTAGGGAGGTTGTTGAGATCATATCTGGAGGGAGCGTTTTTGGACATACCCATCTGCAAACCCTGAAGTGTTTCCCTAATTCCTCTCCCACAAAATACCAACATGCAATAGAACACGGAACTACAGTATATATATATAGTTCAAGCTCTGCGGAACTACCTGTGGTGACCTACTTCCTGTGCGTGAGTGTCGAAGGCATTCCGAAGTTCGTAGCACCCACAACGTTCCGCTGAGAACTGAAGCCGCCAAGAAAAACGGTCTCCGTAGTACTATAGCAAACCAACATGGAACCTGAGAATTGACCCATGGTTTCGACTATTTTCCTCTACCAAGTGGGTTTGGGGTTCCATGTGGTCCTCTGCAGGGGAGTACCATGTGTGCATGGCAACCTCGAAAGCCAATGTTCTTCAAGTGCTGGACGTACTGCAGGACTTCAGGATCAGCATACTTTGCTTTATAGCAAGAAGAAGCTGGTATTCACTATATGAGTTGTCCAATAAACTTTCTTCCCCAATCTCCAAAACAAGAGTCATGGAGACGTCTTGGAACCAAAAGCAAGGGTGAGAGATACAACAAGTGGTGCCATGGCATGCCATGGTACGCCATGGGGTCGTACAAGGTCCTATGTGGTCGTTCCCGGGACGTTTTTCAGGCGGTGGAGGGAGCAGGGTCAAAGCTGGATCTTCTGATCCTCATCCCTCAACTTTCCGACAAATTGATCGATCTAAAGTGAATGTTCATGGTCAATGCCTGCTCTAGTAAACATTCTCAGTTCTCAAAGATCCATGATGGCGTCCATGGTGTAAAGTTTGTTGGAACATCTTACACTGGTTTCAGAGGTTCGATGGCACTGGGCCCCCGGGATGTCTTAGGCAGATAGGGGGTCTTTTTTAAAGCCACTGACATTGGGGTATTGTGCCATTGATTCTGAAATCACTGCTTTGCTCCGTTCGTAGCTTCTTGTTACTAGTAGTAAGGCCAGGAGCTACTATCTAGTAGTGTCCTCTAGCTCCGTTCGTAGCTTCTGCCCTTTGTTCCTGGATCATTCTGCTTCTTCCGTGGCTCCCTAGCTCGCCGAACCGAGGCCCGGACTAACTCGAAGAAGGTGCAAATGGCGGACAAGAGCTCCACCTGGCGCCGTTTCACGGAGGTCAATGAGATGAGACATGATCGGCTGAAACATGATATGATTCCATGTATAGAATGGACTCTAGAGTCTCGAACATGTCTTTGTGGGACCTATACCTATATAGTATAGTTATAGATGTTCTCTCCTTATGTTCCATTGATCTATCAACAATTATCCTACTTCTATGCAGATAGAGGTCACTGGAAGGGTACTGTGAGGCAGGGACACTGATTCATTATGAATACTCACATCAAAAAAATGCTTGCTGATGTTTCCTTGCATCAAAAAAAACATCTGCATATTATCCACGGTAAACAAACAACACACAAGAGGAAGTCCAAATATGTCGGAATGTCCACTCTAAGTCGGCATCTATACATCGAGTGTGCAGTGTTCGCTGTTTTGTGTTGTTGGAATATTCATAATTCATCATTGAACCCCCAAAGGTGACACCAAAAACTGCAACCACGAAGCTGGGTCTTCTACTTTACACGTCACATGCTATTTTCTACATTCCAGCAAATGCTTTTGGAACCACAGGTGCCTAAATGCTCCATGTCCTCTATGTTCCACCAGGAAAAAAGGCACAACAAACCACCAAAACAGCACATGGTGTCTCCACACCTCCGCGTGCACGGTGGAGACACCCACGATGTCCATGTTCCACCTGGCCGTTTCGCTTCCGGTGAAGGAGACCGAGGACGGTGGAACAAATGGCCGGCGTGGAAGGTCGAGTCCTTCAGTCTGCTCTTTCGTGTTCGGAACGAAAAACTAAAGCCTGGTGACTTGGCGGATATCCGATTTGCAATGTGTTGCACTCCGGCTTGGAAAGGAGTTGTTTCCCCGATCAAAAGACGTGTGCTTGGAGAAAGCCTGCATCTGTTGGCTGATTTGGGACTGGAAACATGTATGGAACATGACATCTCTTGCACCCGTATACATTCCTGAAGGAGAAGGGAACAAATATGGGCACACTCAAACGTGTCAGGACCGCTGGTAGTGCTCCCGCTTTCGGCCGCGCTGGCACGTCTCAAAGCGCCTCGTTCATCGGAACGTGTCGTCCGATGGTCGGGCGATACACGGGGTTAATTAACCAAGAGGACTTCCCAGTGTTCTGTATTGGATCGAATGGAACCAGCAGGACCTCTAGACTCTAGATTTCGACCCATATGATGGAGTCAATTTTGGGGTATGGTATATCCTTATCCCCAGGGCCGAGTGGATGATGATGGTTCGGTTGCAGGCGGACATCTCTAAAATAGTGATCGTTGACCGACTCTTGCAGTAGTAGGATCGACCCGACGTAATTATGTATGACTATGTATGTATGCGTGTGCGTGTGTCATGTGAAGCAACAAAACATCAATGGATGATGTCTTGATCATGGGGAGTAAAATTGGGACACCCTCCAAAGACAAAGGAACACCAGAACTAGTCAGGTTGGGTTACCCTTGGGTGTATCACCAAAGCAAGGGAATAAATGTAATTAATGTATGTGTAATGTAATCTAGTGTAATGTAATGTAATGTAATGTAATGGTGTGGTATGGTATGGTGCCGTGCGTTCATGGATCCTCAGCATACTACAGCTAAAAAACTTGTAAATGCTTAACAAGCTTGTGGTCCATGAGGATCCAGCAAACTCCATTAAACTGACGATACTTCTCCGGTCTGATGATCATCCACCTTCACTTCCCGAAGCCTTTTGGTTGCGACGATAGCGGTCCACTCACGACACGTCCACTGGGCCGTCCGGGCCAGCACTGCGGTATGGAGAACCACTTCAAAGGCAACCTGAGCGAGCTTCACCGCGGTGGTGCATGATGCGCGGGTTTTGGCGGGGTTTCGTCGATCGACCGGGTAGACACATGTGGATAGACCGGGTCTTAACCGGATGAGTCTTAACCGGGTCGATCGCTGGCACAGTGTTGGTTTCTTGGCGCTTTCGAAGCTTTCTGCAGATGCAGGTGAACAGCTTAGGGATGGAGGAAGTGCAACGGATCGGTGTTTAGGATGGGTTTCTCCCGGTGCAAACGGATGTTCTCAGAATGACTCAGTTCAAGCTGTTAAACAACCTGGAACTGAGTCGGATTCATTAGTTGTCCTTCAAACGGCTGGCTATGACTGTGCAAGGCTCCAATCACGTGTTGGAGCTCGAGGAAAAAAACGGCGCCACAGGAACACGGGAAAGTGAAGGGGACGTAGCCACCAAGCACGAAGCGTGTCCAGGCACAGCCCTAAGGGCCCAAAAAAAAGTGCTAGCGAAAAAGGAGCAAGAGCAGAGCGGGCCAGCGCAAAAAAGTGCGCAGCTGGGACGCCCGCTCAAACAAAAGAACCACTGTGCATTCGGTGAGAGCCAGGATTCAATTAGCTCCCGGAGGCAAAAATTGTGGGTGGGTTTGAGATGGGCAAGCAAAACAGCCAGATTGAAAAGGCTCACTCAATGCGTCGAAGGGCGGCCCGGGCATTCTCCCGCTGGAGGGCCACCGCCAGCGATTGGAGCAAACGGTCGTGTTCCACGCTAGCAGCTTCATTGTTTCGGGCCGCCAAAGCAACCGAAAGTTCTTTCCATGTTTTCAACGCCGTGGGGCCCCATCCCCCGCTGCAAGCTTCCGCAACCAGGGGCAAGAACTGCAAGCCCTCTGATGCGCAGGTGGCCAAGGTATGTTGATGGGAAATTTTTTCACTTCATAGTCGGACACTGCACGCCGACCATCTGCAACAGTGGAGGGCAGGTGCCCGGAGCGCAAACCCGAAGTGACGGCCAAGTCAAAAGCCGCTGGTCCCAGCAATCCACAATTACCGACCCAGACATCAGCAGGGCGCCGCCCATTGGTGGCACGGGCCCCATCTTCGCTGGCACCACCATCCTCCGGGCGAGGTTGGCTTCTCGACCTCGGTGTGAAAGCCGGCCGCTTTGGCACGAGCTGCAAGGATGGCTCGAAGGGCGTGGTGTCGCTTGGTGCGATCACCGCCACACGGGCTCTAGACCCGGGCATGGTCGCCGAAGCAATCCGCCACGCCATCACACAAGGGGCAAGGTACCTCAGCCGTAGCCACTTGCAGGCGAAGCCGAAGCTGCACCATGATTTTGAAAAGGGGGCCATCAAAACCCGAGTGCATGCGAAGGAGGAGCGTGTAGCCATGCTCCAGGCAATTGCAAGACTTCAAAGTGGGCACGGAAAGCTTCCCGCCCGGGCACAGGTGCCGCCAGCTTGGCAATCACGACCTTGTCCAGCGCCTCTGACAACTGCCGTTGCCGAAGGGTTGGCGGCACTGGGATGGGGACGTGGTCACTTACTGGCAGCACATGGTTGAGGGCTTGGATCGCCTCGGTGGGTGCAGCGCTGTCGTAACTGTCGTAGGTTGGGTCAAGAAGCCGGCAAAGGCCATGAGTGGCTACAACACTGGCTGCATACCCGGCAGGCGCATGCACGGATGCGTGGCGGAGGCCCAACCCCCCGTTGGTGGTGGAGAGGGCAGCTTGGGTCCACGCCTCGGGGGAGAGTGGGCCAGTGCAGCAGGCTTCTAAACATTGCCGGACTGTCAACTTTGCCAGCTTGGCCTTGGAAGTATCCCTTTTGTGGCTCCCAGCTACCACAGACTCCAAGCCGATTCACACCGACTTCGAACCCAGAATACAAGTCACCAGAGCGATTCAGCAAATCACCCTCGAACATCTCGGAGATGTCATCCACATCCTGCTTCTTCCCGAAGGTGTCCTCCCTCTGAGACCAGGTTTTGGCGTCAGTGCACTCGCAAGACACGATCCTCATGTCAGCTTGGTCTGTTATCCCCGCGCATCGGCTCCGTGCTACGGAATTTGTGGCGGACGCCTGATCCTTCCTTCTTCGGCTTTGTGCAGCAGCTGACATGACGGTCCAGATGTTCCCAGAGCTTGCCAACAAGACTGTGAACGCAGACTCTACGAAAGAACCAATCTCCTTGTTTGGGCGATGGTTTGCTGGAACCGGTCTCACATCCGCCGCGTCTCTGAAGTCGTCAGTCCTTCTTTTTGTTTCCGACTTGCCTGAGAGTGTGTATCGAGCAATCCCTGACTATGCAACTCCGTTCAACCAACGAACAGGACGTCCAACAAATGGGATGCTGTTGGGATGCTTGGGGCCTGCATGGTTTCCGGTTCGCCAAGCTCAGCAGGTGGTATCCGCCAACAAATAAGGCAGACTCTCAGTTATAATTGAACGCTTGGGGCCTTTGACCCTTTTTGGGGGTCTTTTCTTGGGGTTGCAGAGTCTCACAGGTGGAAGTCTTACAGGCAGATCGAGTCTCACGTCATTCAGACTTCGTGAGCGCGAGAGGTGGAAGTTTTTAATTTTCTTTTATATAGATTTGCATGGGGGGGTTATCAAGAAATATCAAGAGTCTACATGACTTCAGATTTTAATTACTTTACTTCGAGTGATCCCCACCATGACATTTCAATCATTTGACTTGATGCCATAGTGAGGAGCATGTTGCCATGGTCGTGAGTATTGTAGTTCTCGATTTTGCTTGTGGGTCCTTGGGTTGTGTGCTGCGGTTGTGTGTTGTGGTTGTGGTTGTGTTTGTGATTGTGTGTTTGTGGCTGTGTGTTTGTGATTGTGTGTTTGTGGATGTGTTTGCGGTTGTGCTTGTGGCTGTACGTTCGTGGTTGTGTCTTTGTGGTCGTGTTGTTGTGGTTGCGTGTTTGTGGTTGTGTGTTTGTGGTTGTGTGTTTGTGGTTGTGTGTTTGTCGTTGTGTTTGTGTTTGTGTGTTGTGGTTGTGTGTTTGTGGTTGTGTTTGTGGTTGTGTTTGTGGTTGTGTTTGTGGTTGTGTGTTTGTGGTTGTGTGTTTGTGGTTGTGTGTTTGTGGATGTGTTTGTGGTTGTGTTTGTAGTTGTGTGTTTGTGGTTGTGTTTGTGGTTGTGTGTTTATTGTTGTGTCTTTGTGGTTGTGTGTTTGTGGTTGTGTGTGTGGATGTGTTTGTGGTTGTGTCTGGCATACTATCTGGCATTTTGTCTGGCATACTACCTGTCATTCTATCTGGCATATCTTCTGGCATTATATCTGGCATTTTATCTGGCATTCTATCTGGCATCCTATCTGGCATTCTATCTGGCATTCTATCTGGCATATTTTCTGGCATTCTATCTGGCAATGTATCTAGCAATCTATCTGACACACTATTTGGCATACTATCCGGCATATCTTCTTGCAGCATTCTATCTGGCAATCTACCTGGCATTCTATCTGGCATTTTATCTGGCAAACTACCTGGTTGAGGTCCAGCGGTGCACACTGCGATCGGATCCTTGCGGTTGAGGTCCAGGGGTGCACACTGCGATCGGATCCTTGCGGTTGAGGTCCAGGGATGCACACTGCGATCGGATCCTTGCGGTTGAGGTCCAGGTGTGCACACTGCGAGGGGATCCGGATCCTTGCGGTTGAGGTCCAGGGGTGCACACTGCGATCGGATCCTTGCGGTTGAGGTCCAGGGGTGCACACTGCGATCGGATCCTTGCGGTTGAGGTCCAGGGGTGCACACTGCGATCCGGAGCTTGCCAGACAAGATCGGCGAAGCAGATTGGCGAAGAAGATTGGCGATGAAGATTGGCGATGACGATTGGCGAGGAGGTTGGCGAGGAAGGAAGCAAGGAGGAAGGAAGGAAGGAAGGAGGAAGAACAACTGTCATAAAATCTAACAACCGTCACCTGGCAGGTGGGGAAAAACGAACATGTGAACAACCTATTTTCCATTTTTCAAGGGACACCGGGACCGGTACCGCCGAAGATTTGGAAGCTAACACTGGCAAACCTTCCGAAAGGTCTCAACATATAATAGTAGGATCCATTCGACGGGGTAGCCGGGTAGCAATCCATTCGATGTGGTGAACTAAGGAGTCAATGTAGGACCCTAGCGCTTCAACCACCTCCGAAAAGAAGGTGCTTGCCGTATAGGATTTGGGGGTCGAACTGCCGTCTGATGTGGTTGGAGCCCGGGGGGAAGAACCATTCCACACATGGAGTGTCTTGTTTGCCAAACATCTGCAGCTTGCCGTGTCCCGTGCCAACTTGTCCGCATCTGTTTTTGCCCAACGTGAGAAGCGTAGCTTCAGCTCAAGTCGTGTAGTTTCATGTTATGGCACCTTTGCTAAGCCAGAAAGCGTGGTTCGTGAAACAAAGTGCTATAAAACACTATGCAAAGCTCAGGTATGGCATCCAAGACACAGAGCTGCCATCTCGCCTCGCGAGTGTTTTCGAACGTCTTCTGCCGGAACTGGTGCAATGAAAAGAGAGGCTTTCGGTAGACCAGAGACTCTTAGAATATTGTCTGTCTCTAAGCGTACTCTCCGTGGAACTCACATGGTTTGGTGGATGCCATGGTTCCGAAAAGAACTTTTCCGAAGACCAGGACGCTTCAGAATGCACAGGATGGATTTTGAGAAACCCAAGTTCGTTGGGTCCGCTTAGGCTCCAGCAATTCATAGACTCTGACGCACCAGGGTGTCCGGATTCAGACATCCACAGCCATTGAATCATTTCAGGATCACAAACCCTTGAGAGGTTTGGAGGGGGAAACCATGAGGAAACCATGCGGAAACGACCTAGACCTAGACTTCTGAAGATGTAGTATGATGTAGTTACTTGGTTGGATCCGCATGGACACATCGTGTTCTGAACTGAATGACCTTCAGGTTCTAGGTTTGTGCATGGCCTCCAGAAGCAATGCCTCGATGTTTTTTAATGTTCGTTCATCCACCGTCTCAGTTCACCTCTTACAGTCTTACATTCAAAGACCATCATGGGTCAGTCGAGAGTAGCCCGGGTGTCTCCAGCACGCCCGGGAGGTCTCCCGGGGGCCTCTTTCCACGCAGCCGCTGCTTTCAACCCCTGAACCGCCCAACTCCACTCTCGGCGAATCACCTGTCTCTGCCCGCATGAGGCTGAGGACCTCGGTGTCCCGCGGGGGGTCAGGGCCCCCGTTGAAAGAGGAGCTGCAAAGCAAAACACCGGTGTGGCCTACATGTCATGGCATAATCGTTGGAAGAGCGGCACAAACAGACCGGAAGAACCAGATTTAACATTCAGAAACAACATGTGTTGTTGTTGTTGTAGTGGTGGTGGTTGTTGTTGTTAAAACATACAAGTAATGATATCGTTAAGTTACTAAAAATATGTTCAATATACACAAACATTTTTTGTTACTGGTAAGTGACTGAACAAAGTGTGCTGATATGTGGTGTAAACAGAACTAAAGTGTTGAATTGCACTTGAGTGCCTAGGGTAAACAAATATAATATGACGATCTGTGCACTAGAAATCTCTCATTACTTTCCTTCTCTTCTCAAAAATAAAACACACCTACAAACCTCTACGAGTACTTTTCTGCACTTTGACCTAGAAAGCCTCTATACTTGTTCTATTTTTTTTTCTCTCTCTCTCTCTCTCTCTGTACTCCATTATGACGCTTTCTCTATAGCGACATCTACTTATTTTTGTATTCTCAGCACCTGGGCATCTGACAGCGTTTCAAACCATTCCCGTGCAGCGTTTCAAACCGCCGGATGCGACCGCCAGCGACTGCAGTTCTTCTCCCGTGCGCGCCGGTGGAAAAAAAACGTCTCTGGTCGCCCAATCCGTGCCGTGCTAAGGTGCGATTCGGTGCGATTCGGTGGCTGGATTCGGTTGAAAGCAAATTGTATCTTAATTGGCTTCTCAACGAAAAACACACCTTTTTTCACGCGCGCTGCGAGGTTTCGCCGTTTTTCTCCTTTCAGCTGCATTCAGTGGACCTGGTCCAACAACGTGGACTGCTCTTGGCATCAAGAGTCACCGCCACACAATTCTGGATCAGGTGCATTTTATCTTGGACATGTTGACCATCTACCCTGTAAGAAGAGAGTCTCCCTTGTCTGGCAGGAATTCAATATGCCTGCGGAATGGGACCTATACTGCTTCATCGAACGAAGGCTTCCTAAGGCTTAAGCCAATTTCCATGTGCCGAACATTTCCGTGTAGAACTTGTCGGTCACTCATCCGGATGTTCCCGACCACCAACCATACCAGCTTCTCCAGGTCCTGAAAGGTTTAACGATAGAGGTTCGCGAGGCCAGAAAAACAAACGATTTGGATGCTTTTTTGGGCCTAAATCATTTGCTGATATTCGCTGTTTAAGGACCAATCGTTGTTTAAAGCCTTTCAGAACTGCCCTCTCCCTGGGTGTTTGTTCACTGCCGAATTGAGGGCACCCAACCTCCATGCAACTGCTGAGCCGTCGGACCATGCGTGCCAGGCTCGGCGTCATCTCCGGCCTCGGGGGCTCGGCGTCGGAGAGGTGCGGCGTCGGCGTGCGGAATGCCTTCCCCCCAAAGCGGACGCGGCTTGCTTCGGTGAGGGCGGGAGAAAAGAAAAAAGAACACGCTTTTGGGGGTAAGACAGAACTCTTTGGCGATTCCAAAGGCTCAAGAACCAAGAAGATGTGTCTTCTCCTTGTCCTTTTTCTTGGGGGTTAACGGTTAATTGTCTTGTGTTCATTGTTTTCTTTGTTGTCGTTCTTTTTATCTGGGTATGGAAGAGTTGATGATAGGGATCGATGGTCAAGTCTTGAAATGACCAAGAACCCCTCGGACTTGATTCAGCAGGTGGTGAAATCTGTGGAAAGAAGGGATGACCAGAACAGCAGGACGAAGCTGAGGGATTTGAGCTGAGCTGGCTAGTTCTCAGCTCAAAAAAATGAAGGCCAATTGGAAGCCTCTGAAGAAATCTTAAGCACATCAATCCAAGGCAAATAGATTTCTGCCAGCAAAAGTCTTGGTGGTCCATGTATGTTAATGTTGCTTTAAAAAATCTATAGACACTTTTTTAAAACATGATACCTAAAAATGACCTGCACTCATGTCGGTGTCTGAAACCTGGTTACATTAACGCTGCATGTTCGGTGTCTGACACCGGCGACAGATGAGAAAAGCGGAGCAAGATCGATCTCGGTATTGGGACTCACAAGCTGAATAGGAAAATGTAGGTCGACAGGTCGGAATTTGGCCCAGAACAACAACTGGGCAGTTGTGATGCTCTGAATGCTCTGAATCTTGTGGATCCTGCATTTTTTCACATGCAACCCTTAAAACCACGTCGGGTTGGTCTTCGGAAAATGCTCCAAACCATGGGTGGAATCTTCGAGGGTCCATGCCTTTGTTTGGGGCTTCTCCCTCTTCATCTTAATGAACACCATCTCAACTCCTTCTCCATCCGATCGCCGAAAGATCCACACGAGCCTCAGTGTCACGGCGTTCCCATCCTTGTCGGTGAAGTTGTACCTCACTCTTTGCTGAAAAAAAGAACCTCCTTCCGTCGTTACTCAAACTGATCCTTTACAGCGAACAAACAAAATGCCGAAGGGAGCGTTGATGACACAGGCAAAAAGGGGTTTAGGGTTTAGTTCCTTCGTGAGTGGATCATGGGCACCCAACTCCATGTGACTCCAGGAAGGAGCGTTTTCTCAGGTCTTCGAGTCTTCGACTGCATCGGACATGAGAAACGTCCGAACCAGTGGGAGTTGATGCGCCCCCGGTGGGATGTGATTCTTTGAACGAATATCATGGAATATTTGCTTCATACAGGGATGGCTGGTTTTAAGATGTTTTAAGTTTTAAGGGTTAATGTAGGTACATAGTCCATACATGGATTGTTGGGCAAGAAACACCAACAAGGACAGGTCACAAATGTAGTATGAGTGGGGCGACAAAAACAGCGACACCGCCAGATTTACGTCTGCATGCAAAGACTCCTTTAGTGCGGGGCTGCAAAATAGGAAGTAATATATCGTTGACCACAGGGTGGAGTTTTGATTTGGGCACCTGGGACGGGTCGGTCTGGTTGGTCAGTTCAGTTCAGTTCACTTAACATTGTCATTAATCTTCTTTCACCCACCTGTAGCATTCAAACAAATTGAGTCATTGCACCAAACAACCTACTTCGTCCAAGCGGATTTGTCTAAGCGGACCACGATGGGACGGTATTCTAGGGCCTGCAGGGGTATTGTAAGGGAATATTCACCAGAAATCTGAATTAGTTAAGTTCTGTCTGATGATCCCTCTAGTATGCCCCTGCCTGCCACCTTCAGAGCTACGGTGAGGGAGACCGGTGAGACTAGAACTCATGTCGCTCTGTGAGCACATGTCTCAAGCTCCGCGCCGAGCCTCGGGGGCCCGTCGTCCGAACCTGTCCCCATCCTCCGTCGACTCCCGTCGTCGTTTTCAGGTCGAGGGGCATCTGATCGACAATCTCTTCCCCGGCTTTTCGTTTGAAGAGCTCCTAGTGAGGGGCGCAGGCTTGTGAAGACGCATGTGGCGAGTTCGACGAAACACGCACGTACCGGTTAGAGGTGGGAGAAGAGTTTGCTACAGGTAGTCCCTATAGTTACTTTGTGATTCTTGTACCAGTAGCTGAGCCGGGAGTCTTTTCAATGTGTTTCGACCTATGTGCCCAACTAAGGGAAATTCGACCAAAGTTTTCCGGGGCTCGTGGTCTGGATCGACTTCCAAATGTCCAACCTGCAACAGGCGGCTTTACAAGAGACGGGGCAGGGTCCTGCGGCCCAGGACGGGTGCTGCTTCCATGATGTCTCTTGGGGAAGATATGCGAAACATATACTTCCTGCACAGGACAAGTCATCCTGCACAGGACAGGTCGTCAACGGCTTTCTTCCATCGCTCGGTCTGTTGTTTCGAAACAAAATCGGTCGATCGGTCACAGATCGACAGCTGAAGGACCTGCACAGCTGATGAACAAACAACAACCACCTGAATTGGGGAGGCAGAATCCATTGATTTGGAAGTTCCTGAGATGATGAAATTTGGTTTCAATTGACATTGTAATGTGATATATATATATATATATGCGAGTGAAAAGCGAGCGGAAGGAGGCAGCACGAAAGTGGTCACTCCTTTTTCCAAAAACCCGAGGGGGCTCTTGAGTGCTGTACGGATGGCGACGAATTGTGGACCATCGGAATGCCGCAATTTGCACTGGTGGACGTTAAATTTAAAAGTCAAACAAAGCAAAACCACAAACACACGAACTAGTTATCCATAGGTTTTATCCCAACAGCTTTGCGTTTTCTTGCTGACCTCATGTTCTCATCATACACGATCCTCCATCTCTGTCCCAACTTGAAAAACAGTTGTAATTGTCCCTTCTCTGTGGGTTTTGTCAACGAGTTTCCAAGCTGGGCGTCCGAGTGAACCCAACGAAGTTCAGTACCTGATTCTTCTGAGGAGTCCTTGAGAGCCAATGCCTCGATTGTTGCTCGTTTCTCTTCACCTTTGATTGTTGGCGTGTCTTTGTCCAACCTATCGTATAAATTCTTGCTGTCTGTAACCACAATGCCTGGTGAAAGTGCTACGATCTTGGCTGCTGTCAATGTATTCAAAACACTTCTGGGAAAATGCATCTCTGACCAAAGGTATCTCATATGATACAGTTCGTCCTCAGCGTTGACTACGGCATGAACTTCGGCACACGCCGGCGATCGGCATTTGCGTCTATCTTGCCGGATTTCCAGCTGAGCAGAGAGACGTTGGTCAAGGATCCTTGTCTGAGAGCTTTTGGAGCCATGCCCAAAACAATCCCTTCGGTGCTTGCTATATTGTCTGGCCTGTTCGCCCAAGCGGCGTCACCCCATGCAACCAAGTCCACAGGTTCACCCTTTTGTAGTGAATGTATCTTGAGTTGTGGTGCTGTTCGTTTTACATCTTCCACTAGGTTGTTGAGTTTCACCACATCTTGAATTGTACTGAGAGGTATAGTGGAAACCAAGTAGTTCACATCAACACTGTGTAACACATTGGTCTGTCCGCAAACCCAACTCAAGCTTCCCAACACTGCTCGCATTTGAGACTTCTCATGATCTGTAGTGGGTTGTTCTCGCTGTCGAACACGGTCTCGGGAAAGTTTGATGGGAGATAAACCCTCAATGAAGTCTTGTTGTGACAGTGTGAAACCAAACCGATCATCTTGTACCACTTTAACACCACATTGAAGAAAAGGACTGTCTTCCCATGTTCCCCACTTGAACTTTGCCTGTATCAAGCTCATCAACTCTTGATGTACCTGGTCACCGTCGCAACCTGCAAAAAGAAAGTCATCCACATGGCCACTGATCGCAGATCTTGGCTTTTGTTGTTTGTCAAAGTATACCCAAATGCAAGGTTCTGTCTTCATTCGAGAATATCCAATAGAAAGCAAATAGCTAGAGACACTTTTGTACCACCATAAAGGTGCTTCAACCAATCCATATGTTGCTCTCTGTAATTGTGTCACGGATCCCTCCAGAATCTGTAGTGCTTCGCATATCTCTCTTGTTGGTTGTACTAGCATTCCATTCTCCAGTTCATCACCCTGGAGAAATGCTGAGCTCACATCGCCCTTGCGGACTCGGAAGTGATGTCTGGAACAAAAGGCTAAAAACAATTGACGACCCGATCGAGACAAAGTAGGACTTGAAGTCTGTTTGTACTCATAGTCTTTGTCCTGATAGCCTAAAATCACTGCCCTGGCTTTTGCCTTCCGCGGACGATCTGGATCGTCTCCCAGCTTCCACGTGAGCACCCATCTCATGCCCACTGCATCATTTGCATTCTGCAACTCTGGAGGCAGCACTTTGAAACAATGAGATTGAATGTAATTGCGAACTTCCTTACCCTTTGCTTCTTTGAATTCTGCCAATTCAGAGTCTGTCATGGACCGTTCACGAACCTCTATGTGGGATCTTTTGATCTGGTTGACCACAAACGCTTCTGGATTTTGACAAAACCTCTTGAAGCCCCTGTTTGAACTCGGAATGTCGACTGTCACCTCAAACACAGTGAAAGTTTGTTCCTCTCCCACTTGCGCTGCTTCTGAAGCTGCGGGCATCTCAGCATCCTGCTCATCCAGTCGGGGTCGGGCTGCTCTTGCATCTGTAGATTCCATAGTCCTCTTTCCAACACATCGCCGCCTACCTGTAGGATGTTCTGATGCTTCTTGCCACTGTTGATTGTTGGGGACCTCTGAGGAAATATCCCAGTATGTTGATCTCTGTGGATGAGAAGCTAAGCTTGTAATGGTCCAAGGGATCTCACATGGTCCTTTGAGTTCTTCAACTGCCTTCTCCCGACTGGATGCTGCTCGCAGTTGCTCTGGCGCGGCTTTGATCAGCCTCCCTGCACGATGCAACCACATGCAGCTGCCGGGCCGAAGCTTGCCCTCATCATCTACTACCCGAGTCTCTACGGCTAAAACCCGAGCTGGGCCAAGGAATTGTCCTCGCCAAGAGAAGCCTTTGTCACCACCGCCCTGAACTTGTTTTCGCCAGTAGAACACTAGATCTCCTGGTGTGAATGACTTCAAGGGCCGAGTGCCGGCAGCTTCTGCTCTGGCAAGCCTTGTCTTGGCCTGGAATTTGAGAAAACTCTGTTCTGCTGCTGTCATCGCCTGAATGTTCTCCTTGAAACCTCCATCGACCATCTGCTGGGGGTGAATGGGGTGACCCTCAACCTCACTATCGAACAATCTTCCCCATTCATCTGGAGTTCTTCCCATGGCATGTTGTGCAGGTGAATATCCATGTTGGTTGTCTCTACTATTGCATGCCCAAATTGACCTGTAGAAAAGTTCTGACACCTCCATCTCAGAAAAATCCTGGGCCAATGATGTCATGACGTGTTTCAGAGCTTCAATTGCCTCTTCAACTACACCTATCTGCCAATGTGCCTCTGCGGGAATTGGACTCAAGATGATACCACGTTCTTGGCAATAGGCAGCAGCTTCGTCGCTCCTCCAAATGCCCTCTGGATCCGCACGAATCTCTTCGGGCTGACCAAAGGATGCAAGCCATGCTTCTTCAAACACCTTTCTGACAATGGGCCAAGTAGCCTGATTGCGACTGTTTTCAAATAATATGCGACCCACCCGGAAACGGCATCCTTCATCAATGAAGAGAATGAACTTCACTTTATGCTTTGTTTGTGGATGTGTCCAGGATCCCAAGTCACACTGAATTCGCTGCCACTTCTTTGCCACTGTCTCCAAGGTTGCTTGTCGATGCGGTGTGGTTCGCTTCCTTTCCTCGCAAATCACACATTTGAACTCGCGAGCCAAATTCAGGATCCTCTCAGGCACTCCCCTATGTTTCAGAGAGTTCACTAGCGTTGCAATGGAACCATGACCAGTCGTGCAGTGAATGTGCCGGATGAGCCTCATGATTCGTTGTTTCTCTTCGACTGAAATCTCTCCGTCATTGACCAATGCTGTTTCACAAGGTTCAACACAAAAGAGAGGATCTTCCGAACATGTAGTCTCACTGAGCTCACACGCCAAAACTGACCAGGTCTCATGTTCTCGTAGAGCCTCCACCACCTTTTTCGCAAACACTGGAGTGTAGTATGCGGATTGTGCTGGCTTACCGCTCTCACAAACTACCTTTTTGTGGTTCCTTTGACAGGGAAGGTGAAGGTGTCTCAACAGGCTAGTGTTTGTTGTAGCAATGCTCCAACCCTTGCACATGAGATCTCCGGTATCATGGGCTCGGAGGCCAACACAACAACCATTGCAGGTGACCTTTTGGAGGCCTAGTTGAGAGAGAAAGGCCTGGATGCATGAAAGGTTCCATGCTTCGCAGCGTTCGGAGAGCTCCCAATGAACCTGAGAACCATGACGCCGACCGTAGGTGGCCACTTCAATGCCTCCACTGTACTCTCTACGAGCGTATTCTCTCTTTGATTCTAAAATCTGCTTTTGTTCTGGTGTTTTCTGATTCAACCTCTGTAATGGTGAGTAGGGTCCACAGTCACAAGAAACCCAAATGTGAACTGGTCGAGTCTCCCGAATCAGTTTCTTGAGTTTGTTTACACCTGTGGTCGTTGTCAAATCATAGCCATTCCAAATAGAACATCGAACGGCTGTGTCCGGTCCAAGCTGTTTCATGACTTCTTCTGAAAGAACACTCTGCGGCTCACATGCCACCTCAAGAAGGAAAATACGACCTTGTCGAATGAGTTCATTCCAAACTTGACCATATGGATTGCGATTCTCAAGACATGATTGTCCAATCTTCTTGTGAGTATGAAAACACTGCTGTTCCGGACACGACTGCCACTCCGAATCACTATCTGGCTCAATCAACTCTCTCACATCTCCTTGCGGGACTTGCTGCGCTCCGCCTGTCGGGTCAGCTGGGCATTCTCCGACTTCAGTTGTTCCAGTTCGGCCTTCACTCGCTCCAACTCCTGCTCGGAATCTGACAGGTGCACCTTCACGAAAGAACTGTCGGAGTGAGGCTCCATCATCTCTCGGCGCAGGTCTGCCAGATCCTGGGCCGTCGGTTGGTAACCCGAGCTTTTGCCCCGGCTGGAGGATGGCCGAGTCAGCGAACGGATCTCTGGGCCCTTCCTCACCGGTGTGTCCCAGTTCTCTTCCAACCATTGTGCCAGTCGACGAAGTCGCCAATGGCTTCCCGTAGGATTCTCCTTTGCTGTCTGGATCACCCACTGCCCATAGCTGCGATGTGTCTCCAGGATGTCCTTGTAGTTGCATTCGGCATGCTTTCCGAAATTCACTTTGTCCCAAGGATTCCCTGGGTGCTCCATCGAAACCTTCTCCTCGACCTTCGCATAGATCTGAGGAATGGTGTTGCTTGCTGTGTAGGACACGTTCATGTCGTCTGCCAGTGCCTGAAGAGTTGCCTTCTTCTTTGCGGCCTTGTTCAAGGCCTGCAGTTTGGTCTGAAGGGCAAACCGATCTGACTCCTTGGCTGACGTCTTCAACTCCGACAGAAGTGCCTTTAGTTGCATCACCGTCATGCTGGATGAGGCTGACTCTCCCAGCTCCTCGATTTTGCGAATGAGCTCCTGCTTGGTCTCGGTGGGCA
Organism: Durusdinium trenchii; assembly: GCA_963970005.1. Taxonomy (NCBI): domain Eukaryota; class Dinophyceae; order Suessiales; family Symbiodiniaceae; genus Durusdinium; species Durusdinium trenchii. The sequence goes on along the minus strand of CAXAMN010021284.1, from coordinate 772,680 downwards.
TGATCACTTGCTGAAAGACTTGGCGAATCTAGCTGTCCACTGCTGGATGCTGTAGAGTGCTGCTGTTGGGATAAAACAGAATTACAAACATTAGACTCAAGCACGGACCTGATATTATCACTATCACAACAAGTTTTATTCACAACTTCTTCATGCCCACAAAAAGTGCACGACGAGTTCTGTACAGATAACAATGTGCAAACCGAACAAGTTCCGATCTCACGACATGCATTCAAACTGTCTGTATTGCTCCCCTGGACGCCATGTCCATTTTCTCCAGAGGAGCTGAGTCCCTATTCGTCACCGAGCGCACCAAAAGCCTGTTTTCGGCGGGTGGCTCCTGCCAAAAGATTGTCGCTCAGGGGCATGAGGAGATGGCCATTTGCGGCCTGTTCCAGCCTAACCACACTCAACGGGCAAATCGAACGATAGATCACTTCATTTCGGCCGAAGTCCACCACGGCCCCGAGCGCTCTCAAAGATTTGATGGAAACCAAAATTGGTTGGTTGGGTAAGTCATGAACATGAATCGACATGTCCCCAACCTTCTCACCACAATCCACCTTCACTTTGGCGGTGGATACGCATGCTTGGGTTCCATTGTTTCCAAAACGAAAAGTGGGGGTGGTATTCACATCTACCTCCACTCCATCACTGCCCTTTTTGGTCCAGTGATTTCGCATCAGAGCCTCGACCGCAGCAACTGAGCCTAAGGTAGCGGTGGCGCCACAGTCGATGATCCCTTTTCCCAAGCGGATGTTTTCGCAGACCTCAGCCGACACTTGAGCTTGCTCACACGAAAGCGACTCTTGGTGTGCCTTGAAAGCCACTTCCGCTTCCTCAGTCACATTGGCCTGAGGCTTCTTTGGTACTGGACAGTTGGAGGTCTGGTGCGGGCCTCCGCACTTGAGACACTTTTGAGGTCCATGGTCACGATCTCCATGTCGAAACTGTCCCTTTCCACCCCCCTTGTTGGCGGGAGGTCCATAGAACTTGCGTCCACTGCGGACCTGTTGTTGGCGCCATCTGGCCTCTTGCAGCGTCCTCTTCTTCTCCTTGATGGCCTCCAGGGCAGAATCTATCACATTCTGCTCATCCATGAAGGCTGCATAGGCTTCGGGCTCATAGTCAGGATCGGGTGGAACTTCACCTGCAAGCAAAAGTTGCTCTTCGTCATCCTCCCAAGCCAGATTGGCGCTGTAGTGAGCTTTGTCCCTCTTCATGAGGTCGTCGTCCGACCATTGCTCCTTGAGGGCTCTTTCCACTGTTGCAACTGAGAACTGGCCACGAATGGCTGCCAACACATTTGCACGTTCGCTGGCATCCAATCCAGATCGTTGCAGCAGCAGGAATCCTGTCAAGTGCTCTGGGATGAAGTCCTTCACCTCCGTATGCCACGAAGCTGGAGGTTCGTACTCCTCGCTGTGCCATGTGCTCCCATGCCATCCAGACCACTCTGAATGCTTCCAGTCCCAATCCCAATCCTGGGAGGGAGCCGGTTCGCGACGGGCCCACGGATCAGCAGCTTCTGAGGCTTCTCCATCATCACGCATTCTCCCATTCTCATCGAATGGTCCCCCATCACCTGCTCCAGCTCGAAGTGCATCATCTCGACGAGCTGCAGTCAAGGATCCATGACTTCCACGTCCCCAGCTGGCGTCGCTATAGGCCTTGTGCGTGTGTTTCGAGCTTCCCCCAACAGTGTTCACACTGCTATGCTCCGAGTTCACACGCTGCAGGGCCCGAGACGCATCCCACAATGCTTCACTGTGACAACTGGTCCACTGTGTCATGGTTTCATTGCGCTTCCGTTTCAACTGGTAAAAGAACTTCTGTATGTGCTGAGCTGCTTGTATCAAAGTTGGCTGTCCTAGTGCCTGCTCCAAGTGCTCTATCAGGTCATAAGCCCCCCTCGGATGAGCAAGCCACTGTGGATCAATCGCCAACTTCTTGCGAATCACCGTTCTGGCCACACCAGTCAACCCTTGAGCTAGTCTGGGACCTGCCAGGTATCGTTTGTGGTGTTCGAGGGTGAACAGGTATGCCAGTGCTTCTTCTTTGAACATCGCAAGATGTTCAGCCGACCCGTCGAAGGTCGGTACCCCATCTTTACTCCGTGGTAAAGATTCCATCCCCGGATCTCCACTGTTGCCGCAGGGCTTCAGTGGCCACTAACCTGGATTAACCAGGCTATACCGCTACCATGCGAGTGAAAAGCGAGCGGAAGGAGGCAGCACGAAAGTGGTCACTCCTTTTTCCAAAAACCCGAGGGGGCTCTTGAGTGCTGTACGGATGGCGACGAATTGTGGACCTTCGGAATGCCGCAATTTGCAATATATATGTCATGGTTCTATATGATTATGGCATCTGTCTATATATATATATAGAGAAAAAGTCCGTCTATCTGTTCCTTTCCACTATCTGATTTTGATACAATCAAGACGCACCCAACTTGTTTCCTCAACAATTGTTTGTTCTCTATTCGACATGGAAGTGGATGTGGACAGACTATCGCTGCGAAGAACACCCGTGCCTGCGAAGAAGTGGAGAGATCTCCGCAGTACACCCGGGTTCGGGGACCGAACCTGGTCCACATGGACCTGCAAGGAAGACGACTTTCCTCTACAACCAGGTGCTTTTCAGGTCCCATAAGCCTCAGAAACTCCACTCTTGCTCTCCATCCCCGGCATCCCGGACACTCCTCATGCTCGAGCACAGGGGCATCGTACATTTGGAAGCTGGCGATGAGAAACCACAAACCAGGACAGATATGAAGGGTTGGTTGGCTCAGCTTGGTTTGTAGTTGTTGCTGTTTCTTGGGTTGGTTGTCGGCAAAGATCTTTTGTATATAGTTTTCGGTACAAGTTGTTCAAAGGTTTTTTCTTCAGCTAGTCCGGGGTGGTTTTGGGGTTCTGGTGGATACAGTCTATGTATATTGGGATACATTTATTTATTGTTCCCAAAGAAAACAAGAACGAACAAACACATACATAAGATTAAACTAAAGAAACAAAAAAACGGACATCTATGGACGATCGTCTGGTGAATTCGGGTGGAACCCACCCTATGCCAAGTTCCGTTCGTTCGTCTGGCTGAAAAGAGTGTCTGGCTAGTGGTGCACAGCTGAGAGTAGACAAATCGCCTGGCTGCCTGATTGCCATTCATGGAACACTATTAAATCTCTAAACCCGCCAAACAACAATATAGACAGAGCACATGCCACAACTTGCATTATGTCTTAGGAGCTGGTCGCGACCCGCGTGTCCTCAATCAATCGACGGACAAAAACCGTTGCGCCATTTGAATGTCGCACGGAGCCGTTGAATGTCGCTTCCCAAATACAACCCGTGAACACCCTGAATCCCCAAAGTGACAATTTGGGACATTACGCAAAATGGCTGTCTGTGTTTACTTTGTGTCCTACTGTGTTACTTTTGTTTTCCGGACGTGATAAAAAATTAAGGGTGCAACGGTGCAAGGGGGTGGTTGTCAGCGACCGTCTTCTCTCCACGACCTGATGGTCCCTCTCCTGGACAACCACTGGCTGACCAGATTCCACGGAAGGTTCATTGGGGGTACTGCAAGACGCAGAATTCCATCTGTGACCGCTCGCACGCTGTACCCGGGTGATGGAAGACTCGACCTTCTTCCGCCATGATCACGCCCATGGACCTTAACTCGCCAAAAACATACTCCCACTTGAATATGTATTGGAATGTTCATTTTGTATGGAACAAGGACTTTCTTTATACAGGTGCAGTCCATGTGTGTTGCGTCGGGTCCCAACCCGCCCGCTTAGCCGCTACGTCGCGCAGTGCACCCGTAGCGCCGCGCAGTTTCTTTGAACTTTCCTGGGAGATCGCTAATGAAACTCGTCTCTCCCCAAAGGAGTTGGGCGAGAGGCGAAAGCAACGGTCCGCAAAACAAATTGGTGTCTTCTCCCTAGTAGCTTCTTGTTACTAGTAGCGATGGCCTCCAACCTAATAGCGATGGCCTCCAACCTAGTAGCGTCCTTGTTACTGTGTTTTGTTCCTCCCTTTTGAGGACCTCTCAGCATGAACAACTCGTAAGGTTGCACATCTTGTGCAAGGCTAAACGAAAACAAAGCAAACGGATAGACCAAAGAGATCCTTCGATTCCTTTGAGAAGTGCTGACATGTGCTGACCTTTTTGACAAGTTTTATGCAAATATGATACAAAGCCGAGCCTTTGGATGAATCAGGATCATTGAAATTATTCAACAAACTACATAGTCTGGTAATCTCTCGTAGATCATATCTTTCGGAAAAACTACAGGTCACAGTTCCCTCAAACACACAACAAGCATAGTTAGCGCGAAATCATGATCCCCACGAGCGCAGTGCAGAAGCATGAAAAGTTCAAAATCTTGTTTGGTACTACCAACTGGTCAAACGAACCACATATATTCTGGATCCAAGTACGAGTTGTGCGATACGGTATATATGGATGTGGGTCAAAATCCTTCACCCCGGTTGACCTCTGGTGCCACGACAAACTTCTGGTAGAAGGGATGTCAACCCAGCAGGATGACAGGGGATCCAGGTGCGACCCACAGCCCACAGCCAGAGTGACAGTGAAGCCGTTTAGAATCCACCAGAATCTGGCGTTTCACATCCCAGGGGTGCCTCGAAAACCGGCAAAAAAGCATGGTACCGGGGATGCAAGGCAGGGTGACAATAGAGACACTTGGACACATATTATATATTGAGCCCTAAGAATCCGCACGGGCCCTCCATGGCAGGGGTCGGGCTCGACCCAGTCGCAGGGGTACGGACCCGAACCAAACCCTACGTGTTGGTTCGGGCTGTTTGTGGAGAAACTTCACCTGAATGAGGAGAATGGAATTATATTGGACAAACAAACAACATTCAAAAATACATCTGAAAAGAAAGGTGGTAGACCCTCAACCCCCCTCCATCCATCTCCGAGATCCCTGGCAGGCCTCATCTGGAACCAACCGAAGGTCTAAGACCCAATAGTATTAGTGGGCCCTGAACGGATTGTTTCTGATCAAAAAAAGTAAAACATCCAACCCACCAGCATCCCCATTGTCAAGACACCGTACATGTAGTTCTGCATCCTGGCACAAACATCGCAAAACTCCACGGAACAGGTTTTGTTGATCCAAAAGACGTTTAGCATCCCCATCTTTGCTTGAGGTGTCTACATGAGATACTCCTCAAAAACAGTCAGCCTCATAAACAGTGGAGTCCTCCCTAAGAAGACCTATTGTATTGAAACTGTGACCCAGAAATTGTGGTGGGCACTCTGTCTGTGGAACAATTTTACAGTACTTTTCTGGGTTTTACGGGTTTTAAGGACTTGGAATCTCATAGACTCTAGACTCTGCAGCAAATGACTTTGTCCAAGGTTGTTTGATCTACTTGTTTGCATGTGGGAGGTTTTGGCTGTCTACACTTGCGAGTTCAAACACATTCCGAAACACATTATTTTTCTAGAATATGGATCCACATATATCCACGTCCTGTGCAGTTCGTGGCAAAGCACGAATTAGTCGAAACATGAAGTCGGAAAATCTAGGTCAAAAGGGGGGACATTGATAATTACATATGATTGTCAGACCTCTGCTCATGCAAAACAATGCTTGAATGTTACTGTTTGGCAATTCACACATGGATTTATTTGGAACAATTCACCATTCTGGCGACCTCTTCACAACGGTGGGTCCATGATTTTCCCGCTCAAAGAGTCCTCATCTCCGCAGGAAAGAAATCCTTGGGGCCGAAAAAACGCGAGAGGTGGTGCACTGCAAAGACTCCGGATTGGAATAAGACTGAACATATACAGTTCACTGTTTTTAGAGTATTATTGAATCCATCTTGTGTGTTTCTTGCATTCATAAGGTTGGAATAAGATCATTTTTTCACAAACTGAACAAAAGGTGATATTGAAATCAAAATTAACCATCCACTCTAACTCTATACGTCTATATGCGTGCATGGATTTACAGTATATGGGCAGGCCCTGATTACGGGGCCCCATGGGGAGCGCAATCACACCCACGCGCTAGTGGCAACGCGCCCCTCTTTGAGAGCCCTTTGCAAACCTACAGCTATGGAGGAATGCATGTGTTAGAGGACTTTTTCGTGTTCCGTGACTCGTCTTCTTCCTCTTAAGGCCTGCACAGCATTGCACAGCCATCCACAGTTCTCTGTGAACCGGAAAATTGTGTCTTTTGGAACTTCTCAGCAAAAACATATTTTGCCTGTTTAATGTGCTTTCAACGTTGTAATGTCAGCAAATAGTGGACAAAAGACGCATGAACAAGACACCTGCCGACGTGCATACAAACAAGGCCCTTTCCCTCTCATGTGTGTTTGTTCTCATGTATTTGCTCTCATGTGTGGGGTTTGGTATGTGCCCTCTCATATATGTGCTCTCATTGTGTTCTCATGTGTGTTCTCTTTCGTGCTCACATATGCGTGCTCTCATGTGTATGCGTTCATGTGTGTGCTCTCATATCTTTGCTCTCATATGTGCTGTGTGCCTTCATGTGTGCGCTCTTGTGTATGTGCTCTGGAGTGCAGAAATTCGCCCCTGTTTGGGGTCCCTTGCCGGGATGATGATGTAGTGATTCTAGGATTCTAGGCATAGTCTTGGCCATGGTATCATTGATTAGCAAGAGTGCCAACGATGATGGCATGGTAAAGTGTGCTTTGTTGGGGCCCACTAATCACCGAGGGCCCAGGAATATATGTTAAATATCAGCGTATATCAGTTGAACCCATCTGAACAAGAAAAAGAACGCCTCCAAGTGATTGGTAAAAAAAACGCCACGCAGCCAGGCTGAGTCCAACTCTACCCGAATTGGCCTGTCGAGCGCCAGGTCTTGGTCCCGCTTGTGACCAACGCATGTTGATTCTGACGTACTGTAGTGGTTTTCACGTCGATTCAAAAGTTTATCTCGGCCCAACACATTTCAAGCAAATCTGTAACTCAGCATGATCAACATATTGTCATGCAATTTGGGTCTATCCCATTACCAGGGCCCAGTGGATGATGATGGTTAGTAAAGGCCTTTCTCTCTAAACTATATAATCGATATATATATATAGTGACAATTGTTTACCGACTGATACCGGAAATGGGACAAACCCAATATATCATATCTATATATCTACAAAAAAAAGTCACTCTCTCTCTCTGTCTCTCTCTCTCTCGATATGTATATAAATATGTTTGTTTTTATAGTTGTTGTTTTGTGTACATATACGCCATGGGGTGGTCTTTAGAACCGAACGAAGTCGAACACCATGGGGCCCCGCTTGCTTCATGAAAATCTCCATAGTCTCACCCCCCAAAAAACATCTCTGCCACATATTCTCTGTTTTCTTAAGGTCTTTGCTTAGCTCCCAATTTTGGATGCGCGCCCCGCTGAAGAAGCGACTCTCACCATCTCTCACGGCTGTGCGAAGCAAGGTGCCCGTGTTCCACTGGGCGGTTCCAGGTTGATCTGAGGGCCTTTGACTGAGCCCTTCTCTGCGGCCTTGATGGCCTCTCGGAGATGGCTGGAGGTCGTATTTGCTTAATTGTCAAACAATGTCAAACATGTACAAATGTTGGAGAAACCCGCAAATTCCACCCCATTCCTAGGAAACTCCCAAAGCCCCTGATTTTAGACTTGTGACCTTTCACGCAGAAATTTCGCAAGTGAGACCTTGGGTGCGACCGGTGCGACGAAGAGGATGGTGTCATAAAAATACTTTAGCCAGGTGATAGACAGTTGCACCGTCGAAAAGGAACGCTGGGATACCCAATCCAGTGGAACTACTAAAGCATTCAATTTGCATTCAACATCATTCAACGGTGACGTTCCCAAGATTTCTAGGTAGAGGTGCAGGATTCTGTCTGCTTTGGCATGCTTGGGTTATTGGTCCTCATCCCGTGCCTTCAGATTGCTGGAAAACCAAACTAACATCCAAAGCATGTAATACTGTAAACAACCACAAGAAAACAACGGTAAGGGGTGCTCGTCGTGTGAAAACAACAACAAAAACAACAACAACAACAAAACAACAACAACAACAACAACAACAACAACAACAACAACAAAACAACAACAACAAAAAAAAAAAAACAACAACAACAACAAAAAACAAAAACAAAAAACAACAACAACAACAACAACAACAACAACAACAACAACAACAACAA
>CAXAMN010021284.1:744496-764474 GCA_963970005.1 Durusdinium trenchii | reverse complement strand
ACAACAACAACAACAACAACAACAACAACAACAACAACAACAACAACCAACAACAACAACAACAACAACAACAACAACAACCAACAACAACAACCAACAACAACCAACAACAACCAACAACAACAACAACAACAACAACAAGGCTGGGCTTTCCACCTACTCAGATGTGCACTTCTCTTTTTGGGGCGTAGGGAGATGAGTATATATACTAATATATACGGGATAAGCCATGTTCCGAATCCTAGCATGAGGATAAGTAAGTCACGACAACATCATGATATAAATCTACCAGCTTCTTCAAAGTGATCCTATTTGTCCCTATCTGACATATTGTGACCTCAAACCAGGCATATATAAAACCTAACTTGTCCTCAAAGCTGACCCCCTTCATTTTCCTGGAAAATAAACCTTCCACCTGGCCCGGTTCTTTGTGGGTTTCATCCCCACATTCGTCCCGATGGCTCTTTTTTATGGGGGTTCCGGAGGATCAGATGGACCACTGGTCTCCAAGCTCTCCAAACCGAACCTCGCGATGGCCGGAACAACCTGAGTTTCATCCCCACTTCCGTCTGCCTTCCTCCCTTCCAAAACGTCCAATGCCAGTGTCGATCGTCCGGCCTTTTTGTCTTCCTTCTTCTTCTTCTTCGCCTGAAGTTCACACACAGTCGACCGTCCAGTCGATGTCTTCACTGAAATACAAGGTAGGGGATGTTCCTGTAGTTGAAAAGACATTCTTAACACAAGCTGAACTTCAAAAGCAACTTCGATCATCATCTATGATGACAGATTCATGCTTCAATGAACCGTCGTCTATAGGGTGTGTACATGTTGATGGTTAGCAATACACACCTTGTTGGAAAGGAAGATGCTGAAAAAGGCTGTGGAGATCTGCTGGTTGAGACACGAGTGTTGTTCAAGGGCACCGCCCCTGTCTGTCTGCATTCTTCTCACATTTCGATAAAATTCGAACTCTGCTGGGCAAACGCCACGATCTACACGATAGAAACCAAGAAGTCTTCTGCAGAATCTTCATCTTCAGTATATTCAGAGTCCCACCAGTCTTGACCAATTCAAACTCAAACATCAACATCACCTGCTCTGCTGGCAGACAATCTGGCTTGGGCATAGCCTCCAGTCGGTCGAAACATATCACGGCCACGGCGCAAACGGGGGGCGGTTTCACGGCAGGGTCAGACACCCCTGCGCCCCGCCTCAGCCATGGCGCGCTGCCGCCAGCCCGCCAAGCGCGCGTTCTCCAGCGGCGCCTGCCACATTGTCACTGTGACTTGGAGATGACGCTGGATTTTCGTGGAAGTTCCGGATTCCCCAGACGCCAATTTGAAGATGTTGAACATGACTATGGAATACTATGGATCTAGATTTTTCGACAAAGAATTTGGATGGGTCCTCGGTCGTATACTTTTGGCCACCCTGCTCATATACTCTCTCTCTCTCTCTCTCCTTCTCTGCTGTACCTTGCTGCAACCAAACTGGACTCTCAAATACTCCAACGGAGCAGAACCTGCTCAGCTGATGCAAAAACTGTGGAAAACAAACGCATCGCAAAGAAAACAAGTCCGGTGGATGTATGGACTTTGCATTGAGAAATCCCATGTCAACGCACTCACATGTTCGGCACAAGTTGGTTTGCAACTTGTGATGATCCGGAGCGCGTCACAAACATATCCTGCCATGTACATGTTGCCCCGGCCTGCCAAGGCGGCTATGAACCGCAGCTATTGCATGAGTCAACTTTGGAAGAGCCAAACACCACAAACAATGCTGCTGATGACGATCGTTTGTCTGGGCAAAATGAACGCATTCAAGGCATTCAGGGATGTTCCTAGCTGATACCAGAAGGTTTGAAAGGGTTTCCGGGTGTGTTGTTTGAAGAAACCTTCTTGTCTTGAAGGGGGCTCAGGACTTTCGGCTGAAAGCAATGCTACAACTGCTGATCTGAAAGGTACACTCTGACTCACGAACATGGAAATGGACAACCCCTTGTTGGTAGAGGAAAGTAGTCTTCCGAGGGACAATTGTCCACTTCCATGTTAGTGAGTCAGAGTGTAAACAGAATTGCTGACATGAGAGATCATGCCGACAAGATTTGGTTGGCCTTGTGACATGGCAGCGTGCAAGCAGTTTTTATCCTTCCACAAATTTAAGGCAACGAACCCGGGTTCGTAGATGTTGTTCCCTCAAGTTCCCTGATGAATGTTGGACAGTCAATGACGCAGACTCACCTTTTGCACAAACAGTCGGAAACCTGAAACGAACAACGAAACTCATGTGCCCACTTTTCTACCTCCCAAAAATCCTTTGGTGTAGAAAAGGTCCTCAGGTAGCGCTCTTCATCCAAACTTTGTCGAACATTGAGGCAGGTGAGTCAGAGGCCAATGAGGCCCACCATCTGAGCATTCTGCATCATGTGCGGGTCATGTTGGTTGTAGTCTGTTGGAGCTGCTGGATGGACCATTGTGGATGTGTTTAGGCTGGGTCTCCGTGGCATTCCAAGCACAGCATTCAGTGGCAACCCCGAAAACAATAATCCGTGGCATGCCCAGTGTGGCTGCATTAGCGTGAAGCCACGCGACAACTTTTGAAATCATCAGTCAAGAGGAAGAAACGCATCAGGAAATGTGCTGTACATGTTAATGCACTGACAAGTCTCAATGTCGATATGTCTGGGTTGTGCATCTTGAGCAACGCCGCAACGCAATGTTCTACAATGTGACGCAGCAAAACACAAGGTGATGCACTGAGGTCGTTCACATTTCCCAGACTCTTTTTTTCATCCGCGTTTTCTTGAGTGTGTCTCTGTCTGAGGTCACAAAAATGTTCGAATCGTCACCAATTCTCAAACACCTCAAACTCCTTTGGTGTACTCAAATCGAGCACCAGCTTGATATCAAAGTTGGTTTCTCAGGATGCCCGGAGCTTCAGCTCCTGTTTTGCAAGAAACCAAGACATGCGCAAGCAGTCCGAGGGGTTCAGAACCAAACCATACAATCAGCCACCCGAGCAACAGGACTCTGAAGCAAAGCACTACAGTAGGCACCTGCGGTAAGATAGGCATGGTTCTTTCCAAAAACACCTTGTTTATGTTCGAAAGGAACCCGGATTTGTATTGTTTTGATGTGTTTCTCCAACTATTTCCACATTTGTTGTGTATTTAGTATTTTGCTATGAGACAAACACATTGTGTCTACCGTTGTTTGAGAGACAATAAACATGCAACAAGACCAAGGATTCTTGAATGTACATGACACAAGTATATGCCGCATCTTACCGCACTGTTTCCACCTGAATGTTGTTTTTGTGATGATTCCCGAGTTTTTTGCAGGAGACAATCGGGTTCGCTTCCTGTCTGACCACCTCCGAATGCATGCGAAGGAGGGAACCAAAGCGCCCACCCTGGCTCACTGTGCCCACGCAGACGTGTGTGATTCCAACAATTGCAATCACCGCTCTGCCGGGACCCAATCCCTCATGTGATGCTCCAGCCGCGTGAGTGCTGGCGACCCCAAATCTGAGGCTTTTTTTCAGGTAAACGAAGGTTCGACTCACGTCTGACCTGAAGCACTGGCAGGTCCGGTCCTGTCCTGAAAACACTTGAGCTCTAAGCTTCAGCGGATCCAACCCGACCTGGTAAGGGTCTGAACCAGGTACCTGGGTTGCTTGGGGGAAGTGTTCTCTGAGCTTGGGAGAGTTAGTCAAATCCATGTCAAATCCTGTGGATTCACCAATTACCAATATCTACGCCACCCAAGATGATCAGGAAGCTGGAAGCGGGCCTGGCCAGCCCGGAAGGCCTTTCGCCCTTCGTCCATCCGCACAAAAAACCGTTGTAGAACAGCCAAGTTCCGCCCAAGAAATACGTCATATAGCTGAGTGTAAGGACCCTGCCTGTGATGCCGACGATCGGAACCGAAAAATAAGAAGAGTCATAGGCTCTTTTCAAAACAAATAAGTCCTCCTTGCTGGTGGGCACGGCTCTGGTTTTCACGAACTCACTTTTGCCTGTCAGTGAGACTCGTAAACTTTGTCACCGCGACGTCAGTGAAGCAACAATTTCCATCCAACGCACATTATGTCTGATTTCAGTTCGTACGTCTCCAAGCGTTCCAGCAATCTTCAGAGTGGAAAACCAGTCACCAAAAGTTGAAAAACCAGCAGTCACCGAATGGGAGCCCCCGGGGAGATCACCCAATCTCCACACTCTGGCCCAATTGCAATCTTGGATGGTCGTGAATGGTACCACATACTGCTGGTGTCTCGGTGCAGAATACGAGCACAATCCCTACCAGGAAACATATAGACAAATACATTGAACAAAATTATCACAATATCAATATACCAGCACCTCCAACAGGTCACCAATTGAAACCTGTTAGGGCCTAACAACCCTCCAAAGGAGACCTGTTGGAAGGTGCTGGTACATATTATATCATAACTTCAGCTCATAAGTTGAGGTGAATGGATCGATGTTAGTCGTTGTTCAAGCACGCAGTTTGGATGGTTATAGGATGTCAAGCACATGGTGAGGGAGGGTGTATAAACTACCCTTTGGGTGGTGCTAGTTCATGATTGTTTTCATTCGGGATCAAGGAGTAATGGCGACACTATATGGGTTTTTACACTATTTTTGGTGTGCAACGTGCACCCTGACACCTGTTTATGCTTTATGTTTTCTCCATGTGGGACTCACGGACATTATGTGTCATGTCCATATTACATATGTGTCCTTTCCGTGTTTGCTTTGTGGCGTGGCGTGGCACAACTGGTTTGGACTCTAAGTGACTCGAGCGGAACAAAGGAGGTTCAGGTAATGGCCCAATCGTTGATTGGAGTCCATTTGCAGTGATTTGAGATGGACCATCTGCCAAAGACGCCACTGTCAAGTAGAACATGAAGTAGACAGGGTGATCGCTCTTGGGGGGTCTGTCGCTTTTACAGGTTTCAGCTATTTTCGCCAATGCACAACCGCTCTGTAAATCAGTCATCGGACGTGCGGTGGCGGAATACCTTACGAATGTTAGCCTCTGTCGGATCTTTTGACCATAACTGCCGTGGAACCCCAAACCGTTGGAGTATAGATTTGCCCAGTGGATGATGTTGGTTAGTAAAGGCCTTTCTCTCAGATAATACAATATGACATATACATACCCAAAGTATAGACTACATATACCCCTGCCATTGGGCACCCATCTATCATCCAATGGGAAGGTGACGCAACATCCTCTGCTGTGATGAGCATCCAAGAAAGCCTCCTTCAGAGCGGCATAGGCGCCCAGAAGCAAATCCTTGGGCTATCTGCACCTTGTCACAGATCTGTCAAGATGCTCTCCACAGTCGATCCGTGAGCTACCAAGTGTCTTCGACGACAGGGTCGAACACCTGCAGCACTCTATGCCAGGATCTTCAAAATGATACCTATACAAGATTTCATGGACATGTTCACCGCGCAGGGAAAAAGGCGGGTTCGCACATAGGGGAACCGCTTAAGTCAAGACATTCATGCAAAGACACCTTCACCGACGGTCAAGGCATGCAAAATCACAGGGTGGACCAGGGGGTTGCACCAATAGGTTCATTTTGAGGGTCTTCCCTGCAGCGCCGCATCCTGACCCATTCCTCACACAGTCGATCTTCGTTGCGTTCCTCGCAGTGGGGCCTCGCAGATTGACTGGTACTTCTGTTGCAAGGCTCGGCAAGTTTCACCAAGCTGAGCTTCCCATTCATCTGCGTCCAAGGCGTGCACCTTTGAACGCGGACGGTGACCATGCGTCGAGTCCGGTCACGCTCCGGCCGACAAGTCCGGCCGACGCGTCGTTTTCTCGACTTAGACTTGACTGGTCGATAGCCAGGCCGTCCGGGGGGTTCAAATGGCCGACTCGCTTGGGCCGGACTTGATTTGGGAAGTCCAATCTCGGAGTGTCACTTGGTGGGAGCAAGATTTGGATTGGGGCCAGCTGAGCCACATTTGGGTCAAGTCTCACCAGTGAACCCGTGCATTTCCCCTCGACGTTTGATTTCCCAAGCGGCTCGATCTCCTTGCTCGCCCATGGCCTCGTCCACTTCAGGGAAAGCACCACCTCGGACCAAAAGCGACGAAACGGTGCCACCGACGCTGGTCCGTTCGGTGCGGCAGTGTTCTGGTGTGTGCGAATCGCTCGAGTGTTTTCGATGTTTTTTGGGTAATTCGGGTGAACATGTGTGAACATGCACGGGTGTTGCGAATCGCTCTAATTCGCCAGAACTTCTAACGCGCAGCTTCGAAAGAACTGGAACAAACGAGACGAGACGGAAAGCACGTGAAGGAGCGAACGATGCGGTCGGGTACGCAGTCCGTACGCATGAGAATCCGGACTGGAAGACCATCCAGTCTGAATTATACCACCATGGTGGGAAACATGATGTTTGGGTCAATGTAGGTAACTATTTGTCCAGTGCGGATTGTTGGGGATCTCGCATGACCAAGAGGCTTTTCTGAAGGATGTCTTCTTTCTGAACACTCGCTGCGCTGCCCATGTGGAGGACTCAAGCGATTGGGTGCCAAAAAGATCAAAAAGTAGGAGGATGAAACAGCTGCGGTCACGGCGGGCTGAGCCAAAGCCAGTCTGGATAACCGTTCCATGGGAAAACCTACAGGAACCAACAAGTTCTCGTGTATAGACTGTTTACAAACATCCGACACTTGGGAGAGTATTTTAAACTTTAAACACTGGGTGACTTATATATATATATAAAGATTGGTACCAGAATCCAAACGGGCCCTCCATAGCAAGGGTCGGGTCTCCATAGCAGGGGTCTTAGCTAGGTTAAAGACGGAAACTTGAGACCACGCAGAAAGCGCAAAAACTGGTCATGTCATCCGCGTGTCAGTCTGTGCGCTTGTCAAGTAGTGGACCTCCTGGCATCCCTTAGACGGTAAAATGACATTCCTCGCCCTGATGCGGTAAAAGTCTACTTTTGATTACGATGTTTGAAACGTATTCAAGAGAAATGACATTGATCACATCAATGATATACACCCCCAAAAAGACTCGAACGGTGAGTCATTCAAATGTTTTCTTTGCTATAAGGCTTTGCCCCAAAATGGTGCCATTACAGCGCAGTTCTGGGGGGGGTACCTGTAAGTCATGAACCGTGAAATCGCGCGAACGACCCCACCCTTTTATGGTTGACCACGCTCGCACCGTGGCGAACGGAAGCATTCCAGGCTGTTGGATACTCCGGGCGAACCGGAGCACGCATCCAGGTGCCGAAACCCACGGCTTTCGACGTTTTTTTCGGGTGTCTTTGGTGTTTTGGCGACGTAGTGACACAGTCCACGATGCCATGGCGTGCTGTTTGAGCTTAGCCTGATGGCGAACAGTCGGCTGTTTTAGTTTAGTTGGCGAGAGTCCTTGCTGCGAATGTTGGTCTTCTACACATGCATGGAAGATGATGAATGGGCACTGGGCATGCAAGGGATGCAGTAAAGGCCAAAGTAGGTTCTGACTGCTTTCTCTGCTTTCTGGTCAGTGTTTCTTGGAAAGCCTCCCACACAAACAGGTGCATACGATATCAGCCCAAATGAACAACAAAAAAATATATATATATATTTATTATTCACATACTTTGGGTCTATAGTACTACCAGGGCCCAGTGGAAGATGATGGTAAGTAAAGGCCTGTTCACAAACAGTGATCACTGTTTACTGACCATTACAGGTAACAGGACAGACCGCCCAACATATATATATCTATATATATATACTACAAAACATGAAAAGAGCATGAAAGCACTCATGAGAGTATCATCTGCCTGAAAAAAGAACCTCTCAAAGCTTCACAGCTCCCTTTTCACACCGCTCTATTTCCTGCAGCTCGATCTGATAAATCCCACTTGTTGTGGGGATCGAACTAATATGCCTTACCCTGCTGGGGTCTCTGCAAATGTATCTGGACAAATGCGCTGTGTGCTATAGCTGCTGGGATACAGATTTCCAAAACAACAAGGAAAAACCGAGTTCCGCCCGGGAACATGCGGATACTGTCGAGATGCCTAAGGTCGTATATTCAATTCAATGTCCTTCTGGGAAGTGTGAGTTGTTTTGCTATGTCTGACTCTTTGACCTGCTTTGAACACGTCTCCTTTGTTAGAGTTGTTGCACATCACACACAAACAAAAGGGGATGCTAGTCTTCTGAGCTGATGACAAATGATCCTCCAATCATCTTCTTTTGCATGCGGGGGGGGAAAGCACCACGTTTTCGGAAGGGCTGAAATATAAACATCAAGAAATGTCCAAATCTCGAATTAAGCAATCCAAGCAAGCTTGAGGAAAGCCAACAAGTGGTCCTTCTTGGTCATTCGGAAACATGTTTCTGGTCCTGAACACGCCTGGCCCCAGCCGGGGGGGGCATAGAAACACTTCTAAAACAAGCACAGCGAGCAGCTCGGCACTTAGTTCGAAGTGCGTTGCTGCTGCCCTTGGGGTGGCCCGTTGGGTCGTCCCCGACCATTTGGACCACTCACCGCATAAAAACTACTCATGAGATCATCAACCACCCAAAATAGGACCTCTTCCTATCAAACTAGGGCTTAAACAGGATTTAAGGTGTACATATAAAGTAATATATATATATATAATTACAGTATATTCAAATTGATACATATTGTACAGTGATCCCCCAAATAAGAAGTCAGCAACTCCATTTGCATGTCGTCCCCTTCGGAACAAACGCGCAAAGGTTGCTCAGGGATGCCCAGGAGTGGTCACCCGAAGCAATTTGAAGAAATTTCCCTGGTCAGTGCCCGTCCACTTCGGACTTGGCAGGGAAACAAAAACTGGGCAGGGCAGAGTTCAGAACACCAAACAGTCTCATGGGTTCTGGATGTTGACAGCCAAAACACAGGTACAGTGTTGAGGACAGCTACAAAGGCACAAAGGCCTGTTGTGAGCTGTGAATTTCACAGTGTAATTATGTAGTGCGTGGCATGAACTGACCAGCTGAATGAATCACCAAGAACAATAATACTCCTCAAACAACACCAGAGATCTTCCAAACACAACCACCTCAACAAATAGGTGGATGCAATCCTCTACATGAATTGCAACGACCAAAATCGTGCACCGACCAAAACCAAACCGTGGCACTCGGAGGGTCAGTTCCAAGATGGTGAACGAGGGCTTGTTCCAAAGACCATGTAACAAGCCCTCGATCTTCCCTCACATTTGTTGGATGACGGCACCCTTTGCCTCTATCCAACAAATGGTTGGTGTGTATATTGTATATTATTCTTTCGGCTCCACAAAAAGGTTGACAAGTTGAAGTCTACAAACAGGTCTTCCCATTTCTAGCCAGTAAGTAGGAACAGTTCCCTTAACTCGCCCATCGTGGACAAAAGGGGTGCTTGGTTGCTTCATTTTGCACGCACGCACACACACACACACCAAAATCAACCTTAAAAACTGTCCTGAGCTCGATCCCCGTGATTAGGACCTATAGCAGACCGATCGGTCCGCCCTCTTGGAAGTACAAAGATTAAAGCATGTTATAAAACATGTTTGCTCAAAAAGTTCATAAAGCATCCGGATCATTCTCCCGGCTGAAACCTCCCTCACTGCCTCACTCTTTGCTCTCATGAAGCAGGGCGACTCAGCTGAAATCCCAATGGCTCCCGCACTGACTTCGGATTTTCGCCATCCTCCATGTATTTCTTCCTCAATTCTCGGCAGAATTCACCCAACTGGGCTTCCCATTCATCGGCATCCAATGCTTGGACCTGATCAGGTGACAACGGCACAATGCGTGTTTCTTGGAAATCCCCGGAAATGTCCTCAAACATTTATGAACTGTGGGTTTTGACCTTGGATTTGACTTCGATTAAAGCTAGCATCTCCTCCATATTTATCAAAGTTTGATTCTGGCTTCTGAGATCTCGATTGGTCCTCGACTCTACCATCAAGCTTTTGGAACCGATTCTCGACTGTAGTAGTCCCTGGTTCCTCTAAGCCAGTAATCCCATGAGCTGATCACTATTTGGATCGAACATGGCCATATTAAGCTGGCCCAACTAGATTTGTCACTCACTTCAGGATGATGTGGCAGGGCATGCACCCTGTGCGGATCTAGGAAAAGAGAATATTGGCAAGGAATTCAACAAACATCGAAAAGCACACCCAAAAGCTACATTACAAAATAGTTTGTCCCTGTAACAAAGATCCAATTCTGTTCATGTGTTTCAACTGAGTCACGAACACTTGCTGGGTTGCATCTGAAAAACAGGTCCAAAAAACCTGCCGCATAACAACCGACGACTTTTGGTGTGCTTCGCCATCAAACTCTCTGTCCCTCTCGAGAGAGCCGTGGTACCTTTGGCGAGGGTCGACGGATTTTCCCGCTGAACCTGGAGGACCCTCCAAAGGACCCCTGGAAAATGGGACCTGACCCCAAATCAGCCTTGCAGACTTGCAGACTTGATTTGGGTCATGCACACAAAACAGAAGGGGTGCTCCTATAGAGATGTGTGTGTGTGTGTTTGAGCCTACTACACCAACAAAACCATGTAAAATACGATGCTTTTCAGCATCCCTGGTCCCTACCGACACTCCGTTCTCCTCACAAAACCACCTTAGTACCTGTGTTCTCATACTTTGTGACAGGATGCTACGAAAGATCCGGTGAGGTCATGCCGGTCGGACAGGTCGACGGAGGAAGAGCGACCCCAAAGGCACCGAAGAGGTCGACGGAACGACCCTCAAGTCCGGCGCCGTATTCGTCCAGCGGCGGAGACGCTTGGAGACGGTTAGAGAAGACGTATGAGACGTCTGTTGTTACCATACAGTACAAACCCCTGTCCGAGTCCAAGCAGGTGAAACCTGGTTCGTCTACGAGTGCTTGGGCGCCGTCCGAAACGGGAAGAAAAAGAGAAAACACCTATCTGATATTATAGCTATCATGGATAGCCTAGCCTTTCCGCAAGGTCGCTCGTTCCGAATGGCCGGCGCAGCACGTTTCGTACTTCGTTCAATCCCAAAGGGCTCGATCTCCCTGAAGAACAAGACCAGCTTCAGGGACTTCAGGAAATTGACCTGAACTTCGGCAGCTGTGTTTTTTAGCGTTCAAGAGCAGGAACCCAGGACTGGCTGTCATGTAGACTGGATACTTAATCTTCCCCAATTTGGATTCCTCTTCATATATGGAGGGGAGGCGTGCTGTATACCTATCCTACTCACCATATCTCACCGTATCTAAGCATTCACGATCATTCATGTGTTCATGAACTAGTGGATGATGTGATACAATAGTAGGAGCTCGTGTCATCAATCGATCAAAAACCGATCCCCAAAACATCATCCATGATCAGGATCTGCTATGATCTGCTACAACTCACAGCTTTCAGCAGGAAATTGGAAGCAGGCTTGTTGCATTAGTTGCTTTTGGTGGTGACAGGTTGGAGGGTTCTCGTGGATAGACCATGTTATATATATATATAGATATCAAACATATTCAACACACATCCGGACGACCTCTTTTGGGCTCGCATGCCTCCCCTAGTTCCAAGGAACCTCCGCGTCGAGTCAATGGTTTCCAGTTCCCCTTTCTAGCTGACCAACACAGGTTGAAGGACCCTATATATAGTCTATCCCATAGGTACCCCAGGTGACGGCTCCTAGTTCAGGTCACTTAACCTCTCTTTAAAAAGGTCCACAGTTCTACCAAGTCAATGTGTCGACTCTTGGACATTCAAAACAAACAGATCACATGGGCCCGCATGGATGGCCTGGGCCCGCAGACTCGGAAGACCATGAAGTCCGAAGACCCAAACGGGTGGGTTTTCACATGTGTTGACTCCACCTTTCAGGTTCTATGTTACTCAGATGCTACCCAGACAATGCATGGGACTGGCATATTTACATTGGGGTGGTTGAACAGGGGTCAACCTATAGGTATACCTACCAGTCTCATGGAGAGTCTGGGTTATAAGTTCTCACTTCGTCGACTCCGGTCGCGAGTTCCGCGTGGGTCGCGTTCACACACCCCGGCGCACCGGTGGAGCACCGCCGGTGCGCCGGTGGAAGGACCGAATCATCTGCGACTGAAGACGTTTCAGAATCGACCCCACTGATTGAAGACGTTTCTATGAAGACGTTTCTATATCACTAGGGTGTGGTTTTCGGATTGAACATAGAAATATCCGAAACCACACCTAGTGATCCTTGGATGATCCTATATTGGTGGTGATCTGCGATCGTCCACTGACTGGTTTGATCGCATCCGTCCAATTCCAGACTCAGTCAGAATGCTACATATCGAGTATCATCACCGTCACATAGTACATCCAAAGCCCTGATTCAATATTGAATCAGCAAAGGACTCTTCATATCATTCATATCCCTTCATACCTACGTACTCACAGCAGTGAGGTTGACCACTACAGTATATTGAAAAAAACTACTTATCAAAAAACTGAAACAAATATAGCAGTCAAATAACTATTCCCGAAATCGATAAAGCAGTATGTATATTATATGTTGTTACACTATTGAACACATATATGTGTAATTCCAAGTAACATCATATTTATTATGTATATAATGCATGTATTTACCAATATAAGCCTCAACCTACAAGTACAGCAACTCCACGAAACCGTAAAGACATGCCGAAGGTGTTTAGATCCTGCCTTTCTGAAGCGCGTTTTCTCAAGGAACGGTTCCTAACCTGGACCCGTTCCGAACCTGGCTGTGTTTCGTGGTGTTTGGTGTCTGGTGTCTTCTCTCTCCACACAATCTGCCACGACCAACTCGCACAAAAAAACAGAATCAAGAGACTGAGAAAACTCTTCTGAAGGCTGTCCTCCCTACGAAGACTCGCTGCGCTGCCCATGGAGGACGACAAATCCACGCAAACACGGGTTGATCCAGGATGAAACTGCCGCGGCATGGCGAAACGGTGACTGAACCCAAAGAGCTTGTCTCTGAACTATAATTACAGGTCCCTGGTTTGCGAAATGAACATTCTGGGGCATTGGCTTCAGGGTGTTACATGAAGCAGGGGTTCAGGAACTCCCTGAACAAATGGTCTGTTCATCAGGTGTTAAGCCATCTTACCCGGTCTTTTCCAGAGAAAAACATACTTTTGAAGCGTTCTGAAGTTAGTGAAACATGCAATGCAAAAGGTTTTTCCAACTCGGTCACCACCCTTTTGTTTAGCGATCCCACACCCTTCAATGTCGGATGCTATTCCCTGTTTCGGGACAAAGGGTGCATGCCACATGCTGAAAACGACTGCAACCGTGAGTGTTGGAGTAGTGTTTCGATTTCTACATCCGCCTCTTGCACTGGTATACAAAGGGAGTGAGTTGTGTATTTCGCACCATGTTGGCAACCCCATTCAAGCTGTCAAAGCGGTTAGCAAGTCCTTTTTCGGAAACTTTGAAGCCCGAACAACCTGCATTGGCGTTATCATCGTTTTCTTTTGAAGCGCGCAACACATCTTTGGGTGAAACGCATGGAATCCACCAAGTTGGCGCGATGAGGTGTATACCTTGTGCCTATACCAGGATCATGCGCGGAAAAATGAGGTCCAAATGCACAGGATCATGTCTTGTCTCATGATTAAAAACAAAGGAGGTGTATACAGCATGCTGTTGATTGGGATCTTCCCATGACATCCACAAGGGATGCTTGCCCCGCACAGCAAGTTAGCTTTATACAGATGCAAAACTGTCACACACCCAACGGCTAAACAAAACATGAGCATATTAGGTCACCGACCAGAATTGGTGAGTCGAGGGGTTAGCTTCGGAAGGGTTGGTTTATAGATATGTAATATATTTTTGATATTCAATACATATAGGCAGAAATTTCTGCCCAAGAAGAGGTTCTACTCATATTTATAGATGTTATATATACCCCGCATCCAGTTCATAGACAATCTCTGGCGGCAAACAATCGCACCCACTCCGGGAGAACTTAAATAGAAAACGACCTACATCTTTGGTTCTCTATATATATTAATCAATTTTTCGAACACACCGTGGCAATAACAAAACATTCGGACAACCGGACGAGCCCAGTTGAACATCCAGATCAAACCGTGGGATGATCATCTGAGATGACTTGGATTTGCTTAAGGAACTAGGAACAAATATATAGAGCATATTCCCCAGGTTTTGGGGCTTCTTCGCGCAGTTCGTGAACATCAAACAATCACCATACGCCTGGACCGCATGGATGATCTGCTCGCACGTCTGGACCGTCACGTCTGGACCGTCTGGACCGTCTCGTCGGATGCGTCGGCGGTTCCTCAAAGGAACTGCCTCAGGGTCCTTCTCCGTGGATTCGAGTCCTCGCGGTGGTCGTCTCGTCGCGCTCGTGGGGGTGCTTTTGGGCAGCCACAGCTCTGTGAAAGGTTTCTTGCGATTCGGTAGAGGTAGCATACCCATACACGACTAATGGGACTGCCGTATATGCCTACATTGGGGTGGTTTGGGGGTCAATGTAGGCATATATAGGTTGCGAATATATTTCTGCATTTTTTTCGTTTTTTTATTTTTTTGTTTTTCGTGTTTCGTGGCAGGTGCAGTACTTTGTGGGCCTTGGAGTGCAGAGTTTGTGGCAAGCGCAGGACTTTTTGTGGGCCTTGAAGTGCAGATTTCGTGGCAGGTGTAGTACTTTGTGGCCCTTGGAGTGCAGATTTTGTGGCAGGCGCAGGACTTTGTGGACCTTGAAGTGCAGATTTCGTGGCAGATGCAGGACTTTGTGGGCCTTGGAGTGCAGATTTCGTGGCAGGCGCAAGACTTTGTGGACCTTGAAGTGCAGATTTCGTGGCAGGTGCAGTACTTTGTGGATGTTGAACTGCAGAAAGATAGAAAGATAGAAAGATAAATTGATAGATAGATTAGATTAGATAAGATAAGATAAGATAAGAAGATAGATAGATAGATAGATAGATAGATAGAGGAGGCATATTTGCTTGGTTAGAAAGTTTTGCACCGGGGAGTTCACCTTAAAATATTGTTTTCGTGGCAGGCGCGGGTGTCGGGGATGAAGTGCAGATTTCGTGGCGCGGGGGGGGTTGGGGGGGGGCGCAGCGCCCCCCCCAGCAGCACACCAGATCCAAAGGTGAGCAGCTCGTGCTTGCTTGCTTGCTTGCTTCCTTGTTTGGTTTCGTCTCTGCAACGAAAACAACAGGAAAAGCAAATACAAAAAGAGAAGGGAGAACAGCTGCCAAAAGAAAGAAAGATAGATAGATAGATAAATAGATAGGTATAGACAGATAGATGGATAGGCCAAAAAGCCAAAAGCCACAGAAGCCACGAAAGCCAAAAGCCACAAAAGCCAGAAGCCACAGAAGCCAAAAGCCACAAAAGCCAGAAGCCACAAAAGCCAGAAGCCAGAAGCCACGAAAAACAAAAAAAAATCCAAAAAAGAAACAAACAAAATTCCAAAAATAAATACCCCTCCGCATATATATGATATCATATATGGCAGTCCCATGGAGTGTCTGGGATACATGATAGATGTCATTGGATCTATAGGAGATACTGACATGAGGATCCTCACAAGCCACCTGACATGATCCTTCTTTATGAGCCTTCATTGGGGCACAGAAACAGCTTTTGAGGCATGGAAGTTTCTAACCATGCAACTCCAAATGGATCCAAATGGTAGTAGATCTGGGCATAGAAGCCTCCTGAACATCAATGTGACACTGGGACCTCCTGGGAAAACCAAGAAGTTGCAAACAGTCATCAACTGTCATCAACTGTCTATTTGTCTTATCCAACGGCTCAATCACTAGTAAATATTCACGCAACATAAACATCTGCTATACGACAGGGAGCCGGAGCGAGCCCGGATTATTATATGAGACGAGTGAACGGTTTCGGGAGACGAGATCCACCGGGAAGGCGGTTCACCGAGCATCGAGTCCGCTGAGCACCTCCTTTGGTCGACGAAGAGTCAGCTGGAAGAATTCTTGAGTTCTAACTCTTCCACGAGAACTCTTGAGTTCTCTTTTTGTTGGAATTCATGAGCACAATGCCTCAAAAATTCAAGAATTCAAACAAAAACTCGAGAAAGTGTGTCCCAGTGTGTCCTGGAGTCTCCAACAGACTGACGTTGACTTGCAATGGGAAAGCATCAGTTGCAGCTGTTTAGGAAACTGGTCTCTTGGGAGCACTTCGTTCAGTGTCCATTGTCCCGTGCGAGTCGGCTTGGATACTTCGAACGCCTTCCACATCACCCATGCTTCGTCCTGGAAGACGATCGGTGCCTCAAGAAGACCAGGATTTCGGAAACCCACCTCGTTACGCAAACACGAGCATTCACAATGTGTGGCGACACATCCCACACCACCAAACACACCCAAAAACTCTTTTGTACTATCATATCTTCAATCTTGTGTGAGGCTCAGCTGAAGTATATACTTCTCTATCTTCCATGTTCTTTCAGTCTTCCTTGTGTGTACTCTATGGCCCATCAAAGTCGACAATTGAAACAATGGCTAGAATGACTATGAATGACTGTCATACCTGGCAAGCCACTTAGGACGGCCCTTGGAGGTCAAAATAACATCAACTAACTTTGAACGTGCTTGTTTCCATCATACCTGGGTCTTCATCGGCAGAAAAAACACACCCGTGGAAGGTCCAGGTATATAGCAGTCTGTTGTTCTTCATCTCCAGCTTGGGCCGCGGGCCACAAAGGCAGCCGCGGTGGGGCTCATGCTTCCGAGTCGCCTAGGCGACGGGTGGTCTCCCACCATACGACCCGTCCGTGACGGCCTGTGACCCGTAGCTTCGGCCGACGGCCAACATGAAACTCTTGGGGGACGAAAGCTAGGCATTTCATACCAACAAAGGTTGAAGGACCCTATACTATAGTCTATCCCATAGGTACCCCAGTAAGGTCTTAGTTCAGGTCACTTAACCTCTCTTGGTCTTGCAGTCGTAGAAGGTCGCTGCGAAAGGGGCGACCGGTTGCGACCGGTTCAAAAGGTGGGGTTCTCGACGTTGGCCGGGAGTGAGGTGATAAGAAGGCCCTCCCACCTGCGACTTGGTCGCAGAAACCATATCTTCGATGAAAAGTATAGGTCTGTGGAATGTTTGTGGTATACAGTTTTTGGAGTGCCGGGCAGCTTTGCAGAGTTGCATGTTCATCCAAAAGATGCCTCTTGGGCAAACAGCAATGTTTCCATTCCAACACACGCCATAGTTGTTGGGCTTCCAATTGCCTCTTAACAGGGATGCCTCGCAGTAAGATAGGCTTTTGGCTGAAGGATAGCACATTTGTATCGCCTGGCCCTCCTTTGTGTGGAATATTTCCAACGCCATGCTGGATATGAGCAAATATGATATGATTGATCAACAATCTCAAAAAATATGACACTAGGGCGGCAAATACTAATCTGCATGGTGTGTTTGGTAGTTACAACAAATCCCAGGTGAATAAGTGTTTTAGTGGCAGGATTAATCAACAAATACCCAAATAATGCTATTATTGGTTAGTTTCTGGTATTCAATTGAGCATCACATGTCATTTGTTGGCTTTGTTGGGAACAGTATACTAAATTACATATGTTGCATATACACTCTTTGATCAGATTGAAGACTTAACATGTCTCTCCAAACGCACATGTTTCACATGTTTGATCTAGCAGAATCAGGTACCATGAACAAGCAGTTGAACACCTGTTGCAAACATCAACCCAAAAACGACCACTTGAGATGAGGAAGGATCTTCGCGATGTCTTGAAACCTGGTGGTTGACAGTTCATTTCACAATCCCTTGCCTTCCCAAACGAAACATGCCATCTCCTCCAGTCTCAGTAGTCATCACTCCAGCTGGAACCACCCTCCCTGACCACGCAAAAACCATCCAAAAGCCCTTAAACCAGCTCCGTCCCTCGTCCCGTACCTCCTCGTCCCGTCCCACGTCACTCACCGGTCCGGGGCGCACGGGGGTCATGACCATGGCACGACCCAGCTGGGCCAAGCAATGCCCCGCCTGGCAGCGGACGGCCCGGGTGGACGGGGCGGACCTGCAACCGGTGGAGCATCGGTACACATTGACATGGCGATCCCACCGAGGCCCAGTGGATGATGGTTCCATGGTCTTGTTGAACAATCGTTATGATTGTTGACTGTTACACGCTGTTACAGGTAGGACAGATCAAATGTATACATGTATTCTTACACGTGTAACTGTAGCTGTTTGTTATTATGGCCCCTTACGATGTATAACTGTATATAACTTAGTTCGAAATGATTGTTTTTCTACAGGTCGCCTGCTGCGAAAAAATGACCCGTGGCAAAGAGTGGCAAGGAATCTGGTGGTGTCTTTTTTTGAGTAAGTGCCCGCATGCAAATGATGAAGGAAGTCCGAATGGAACTTAAGAACCCCCCCAGATGTGGTTTTCTTTCCCACCCAAACGCTCATGGAACCTTATATGGAGGGGTCTGGGGTCTCATATGGAGGGGTCTGGGGTTTCAAATCCCTAGGGCAGATGTTGTATCTGAAGTTTTGACTCCATTGGACCGGAAGGTCCAGGTTGATGACTCGCAAGGTCCCCCCAAGTGAGTGCCTCCGTCAGCAAGTGCGCAGCATCACCCCTGGGAGGGTGGAGGCAAAGGGAAAACACCGCCTGACAGTTGGGAGGGTCGCATCCAAACTGGGAACACTAGGAGAACCTTGGCTGACAAATGAACTAAATGAACAACATACCTAGGGATGACTGGCCCTGGGGTGTCAAGTGTCTGAGACATACATCCAGCGGGCCGGTTTTTTTGCTGGTCATGACGATCTGCATTCTGGTCAAACGAACATTGCTTTTGGACTGGAGAGCCTCTACCAAGTGCTGGATCTGTTGGGAACTGGCAAAAAGTCTTCGAATAACGATGACATTGTGAAACCCGAACAGGCATTCTTCATCGAACGATGACGAGCGCTGCTGCTGCTCTGCGTACATCTTCGCACCTCCATGGGGATTCCGTGGGCCGGGCCGGGGCCTGCATTGCACCTCCAAGTATTTCAGCGTGAAAATTCGACACAGAACACCATTCGACGGATTTCAGGTACGACCATCCCAGACCTGGGTGTTCCTTGACACCTCGGTCTGTAGAGTAGGCCAGGACACCCAGACTGGATGGTGGTGGTATGTGATCTCTCTGGACACATACCACCACCACGAAGTGGCTACACATCACGAAGTGGCTACTCTGGACTCTGGACCCTTGTTTCATGTGACTGTCCTCTACAAACAGCGGGGGATTTCAACCTCCATGCGAGTGAGTCGGAATGTAAATATACCTTCCCCGGAGGCGTATCTTCATGGACCACTTTGACCATCTTTGACCCATTCCCCAGCTTGGACACACCGCCAGAAACAAATTGAAACCAACTCACCTGGTTTTGCATTCTCAGTTGGCCGGGTCCAACTCACTCGGAGATTTGACTGAAACCTTACAGCATATTTTACTGGTTGATCGTTCTTCACTAGATGACGCAATTCTTCGGAATGCGAATCACGTCATTATGCATTAAACATATATCTTCCAACAACCAACTCCAACTCTCCACCTGTTCATCTGGTCATTCATCCGGTCATACCTTCCTTGCTGCAACATCTAGACCTAGACATTCTGCAACATCTAGACCTAGACATTCGACTGGTCATATCAGTTGAATTGCTAATCAAACACCTACAACATCAAAGCTCAGGTATCCTGTAGATCTTGTTCGTTTCCAAACGCGACGATTCTGCGTGACCCTCATACCGGCCCACCTCGGTGACCCGGGCTGCCCGGCGGTGTACTGGCCGCAGCACCCGCCTTCTCAGCTGCCGTATCGCAGGCGCTGGACGCCTCCTCCCAGGGCCTGAGATCGTAGGTGCAGTGAGATCAGCATGATTCTGGAAAACACCGATTAAATTAAATTGTCTTTAACAAAGAACAATCATTTTACTCAGGGTTTCAACTTC